>VYYI01000201.1:0-41662 GCA_021029175.1 Bilobella aurantiaca | reverse complement strand
AAATGACTTTTCAAGGTCAAACTCTAGTTTTGCATAAAGAAAAAAGTTAAGATGGTTTTAATGACCTCAGAGCTTTACTTGACCCGGAAATAAATCTTTGACCTCAAAATGACCACATTAGAAAATAAAAAAAATATCTTAATAAAATTATTTAATTTTTCTAATATTGATTATAATTCTTCTACCATTCCTATTGGCACTACTTGGTTGTACCGTTTTACCACGGTTTATTCTAATTATCCTCACTGTCAAGATCTCGTTTCACAAGTTAAGTGGCTCAGACGAAAAATCTTTAAGGAGGAATTAGGATTATGAATCAAAGGGCGGATTATGGGATATTAACTTTAATTGCCTCTTCAAATCTCTACTTTTGACGTTTTCTCAAGGCAACAAATCATCTGAAAATTCCTTGCCAAAGCGGGCCTACCTGGAGCTGGGGATTAGCAAAATGAAGTTAATTGGCTACATGCACTTGTTAGGAAAAAGTCATAAATGCCGTTAAGGAATGCGGACAAAGAAAACGAAAAAGTCGGGGGAATTACGAGCACATGTTATTTTGATGGGATGGATAAGCGTCTGTTATTGGTTAGAGTCTGCGACCGGCAAAGTTTAAAGTGATGCGAGGGCCCTTTGAGCAACTAATAAGTCCTTTGCGGAGCCTTGTCAAGAGACATTAAGCTGAAATATTGCATACTGTCAACGTCTTTTTTGTTAATAGAGCGTCCTGCTTCCTTGGTCCTCATTAGGGCAGAACGAGGAGGCCTTAATAAGTAATAACAATTCGGCCAAAGAACCCGCAGTGACAATTATTGGTCCATAACTCCCACGTCATCAATTTCCGGCGCAAACCATCCCCAAGCTCCGCCCTTCTTCAGAAAAAAATAATAACAAAAAATTGTGTAAGGTAATTGACTGCAAATTCAGACTATGACTGAAAAATTAGCAATCTGCTAACTAGGATCCCAGAACTTCTTCAAAGTCTTCCAAATAATACTTGAATAATTTAGTCAACAACATTTGGTCAAACCGAATTTTGTCAAACAGATTGATTGTCGTGTCGTGTCTTTGAAGTATTTTTAGACAAGAAATTTAAAGTTTGAATTTTCGAAACTCGATACTTGTTAATTTGAACTTTAGAATGTATTTAGAGATGTTCATTTCATTGATGTCAAGAAGAGAAAGAGAGGTGTTAAGTACGTTTGTCAGTATTTGAAATTGATAGTGATTGAGTGTATGGGCCCTTGAGTCGGATTTAGAATAAGAAATTTGAAGGATAATGGGCCAGAGGGCTACTCCTCTTTCCCTTAGCAACGTCAAAATTGATCATTTTCCAGGACATGGAATTTTTTTTAGGTATTAAGGGCCAAGTGAGTCTCCTTGAAGGTATCTCCTCCAAAGATTCTGAATCCTGAGATCTTTTTTCCTAGGCTCAAACAGGTGTGTAGAGGTTGCGGGAAGTGTCTCTGTCGGCTTTCTTCAAAGGGAAGAGGTGCGAATTGTTGTTAGAAGCCTAATCACGCATTCATGCCGCTTTCAAAAGCTTTTTAGCCCAACATCCCCGGCCAACTATCAAGAATCATCCCTCCATGCTTCACGCACTCGTTCAGCATCAGGGAAGATGAAAATGATGATTCGAGGCGTTGAGAGCTTCAGGATAAGATCTAAAGACAATTCGATTTTTAATCTGATTTAATAATACTCCGTGATATTGTAAGCGATGTTTTGTTTCAGCAGCGTTTGTGGTTCACGTGCCTTTCCGGATTTTAGAATCGCAAAAATTGACCTTACTTGGTTTTTTTTAAACAAGGATTCACTTGCATCACCACTTAAGTTTTTTTTTGCAGAACAGGAAACCACTTTAATTGAGTTAATCAGCTTCTTTCCTCAAGTCTAATATTTCATCTTGATTGAGCGTCACTATGTTTTGATGCTTTCATTTTAATGACTTTGTCTAGATCCTGGGAATTGAGTTACAGTACAGGGTTCGCGAAGAACATGTTCCTCACCTTCGTAAGTGTCATTCTAGGCCCAGATCTCTGTATAAAAAATGCTGAGCACCCTGTACAGGGGGATGAAGTTATGAAACTTGCGTTTCTGTGAAGCATGAAGTGGACATCTATTCTTCATTTGAAATCATGTCAGAGGAAGTTGAAGCAGGTACTTTTTGTTGAGTCAATCAATCTTCAAAGTTGACGACCGTTTTAAACAAGTATTCACACTCTTCACTGTCTACAAAGTGTTGATGACGGACGTCCACTTCACAAAGAGACGGATGAATGCCTGAGTACTTTATAAATCAAAATCAGGACAACACAATTAAACAAAAAGTGTAAAAAAAAAAAGTTTACTTAGCAAAAGCCGCAAAATAATAACAAGTCTCAAAAAATGCCCGTTGAGTAAATGGAGCAATTTTATTCTTCTAATTCTCTGAAATTTAGGAAATCAGTACAATATGATTTTAATAATTAAAATCAATAATTATTATTGCTACCGTTGTTATATATTTTCTTTAGTTTTCCAATATTAGCCAACTTTTGATTGTCAAATAATTCGAATTGGATTTTAAAGTAGCATGGAACGCATGTAACGCTAACGTTTTGAATTGTGTCGGCATTTAAGTGGAATGTTAATCATAGATCATGCTTAATGGAAGATGAAAAGAAATAATGGTACTTTGTCCTCTGTCAACTTCGTCATCACTATAAATATGGCGTAAAGACGCTTTTAAAGTGTCAGGAGCATTTTTCTTAATGGATTGTTAAGTATTCTTTTTAAGAAAAATCCTGGAATGTAATATCAAATGCCTTGTTGCATAATCTCACTTAATTCACTTCGAACTTAATTTTGTTTCATATTTTATATTGGGGAAATTATTTTTTTAGAGATAATTTCGATCTTCTAAAATTCAAGGAACTTAAACAGAAACGACTCTTTTTTTAAGGCTGCTTTAGAAAATTATGAAAATTGTCAGTGAGTGAATGAGTAATTTGCCAAAAGCATTCACATTTTACCATACCAATTCTCCTAAGTGTTGTCCTTCCGGAATTGGGGGATGATGAGACCTAATGATCAGGTATTGTTAGGGGGTGGGGAGGGGGATGAAGTATAGCAGCGGCGGCGGCGGCGTAAAGAGCAAAGGAAGTGTCCGCTGCCTTGGAAATCATCCCTTCAAAAGTGTAAGCATAAGCAGTAAAATTAAAGAGCGCGCTCTTGAATAAAGTGAGCATCCTTAACTCCCATTTCACGCGCACCCCCAACATTTTTTTTTGTTTTTCATCTTCCCATTCTTTTAAGAATCTCTTAAGTCTGAAACTCTCCTGAGCAATCTTCCCCAATTGATTACACTTCTTTGCCCACCTAGGCCCTTTCATCTCTCCCGACAAAAAAACAATTCAAAGTGCCCATCTCCTCGTCCAAAATGCCCAGCTATACCTCCGAAAATGTACTATTCCCTAGCCAAAACCATGCCCATCTATGCCTAACTCATTCAAGTTGCCCATCTCTGGAAAACCCTCCAGTCCACTCCAGCCCTCGTAATCATCATCAAGCCCAATCATGCAAAACAACCCCATTCAGAGAAGGACACATTATTTGCACTCGACTGACTCTTGAAAAGTCATCTCATCGATTACTGGAACCAATTGATTTTCGTTTAATTACGAAATCCCCTGGAACTGTGCAAACAGAATCGGATTCTCAAGGGAAGAGCCTGGGAATCGATTTTCTAAATTTTGAACAATTATCTTTTCAAAATGACTCCTCTCGTTGTGGAGACGAGGGTTCGATACGAAGTGCCCTCTTTGAGAAAGGTGTGAAATGGTCGTGGGAGGTCTCCAAGAAGACCTTTTTTTTCTAATAAGTAATGGGCCATTTCCCTTTGAAAAGACCTTATTTGTTTCGGAGGTGAGGCGGCTTTTGATGAAATTAATCTTCTCCCATTGTTTCATTGCTCAATTCCCATCTCACGAATGCGATTAAAATAATTTTGCACACTTGGAAATTACCAATTGCAATTGGTAACGCCCGGGTCATTGCCTTATAAATATAGACTGCAGAGCTCAATTTTGATTTGCTAATAGGGACCTATCGACACCATCCAATATGGTCTTGGAGCCTCTAATATTCATGTGGGGTAGATGATGACTAAATTAACGTCGAACTGTTGATGGATCTTTGATTTCAAGGACTTGCTCAACTACTAATTTTTTTTACTCGGACGCTTGTACTGAAGTTTTTGAAATTGTAAATGAATTTTTTTGTCTTAAAACTCATTTAATTTATACATAATTTAAATGAAATATTTAAATAAACATAGTAGCTAGGTTAATTTACATTCGAAAAATAAATTCAAATAGTATCTCAAATATTTCAAAAATATCTCAAAAATAGTATTTCAAATACTCTTTAAACTTGGATAGCACAGTAAAAAAAAGAATTCTGGTTTTTGAGCAATTTGTGCTTTTTGTAAAGTTACGAGCAACCCAGCAAAATGCGTCTCAATTGAACAATTTTTTGAAAACAAAGTGAATTTTGACGATTCTGAAGAGCGTGATGCTCCAAGCATTGAATCTTTGTACGTTTGAGTGTCGTCGGAAGAAGACAAAGGGAATTGTCTCTGATGTCGTGCTATTGAAATCCGAAGTTATATATGTAATCATCCCGTGTTCATCTTCCTGATGACTTCATCCCTCCAGTCAAACATACCGCACTTTGTCCTATAACTACACAATAGCAATGCTTACCTCCTGTCCATCAACCTTTCACATCATCAGCACCACGCAAGTGTCATCCGCACTTCCCATTTTCATCCCCTGTAAAAATGGGGGTTAATTTAAAAAAAATAACTTACCTTATGACTCTTTCATAATAATAAAAAATGGTAGCCTTGATTGAAGGCATCCTAACTTTAAATTTATGAAGGAATAAAATTCAAATCATTAGGTTTGTTTATTAGGCAATATTTTCTGTAAAACATCTACTTTTCTCTTTCCAGATTTTACGAAAATGTTTGCTCTGCGATAGAATTTTGCAAATCTGTTTTTAAAAGGGTTAAAAAGAGATATTCAATTTGAATTTTTATCGGGAATAACTTTGAAGGGCTGTAGGCGACTTTGCTCACTTTCATGAACACGAAAAGTCATAACGTGAGAAAAGTGCAAGATGTCAATTTGACGAAAGGAAACAATGGAATTGGTTTTTTTTTTTTTTCTTTGGGTAAACCAAACTCTATACTTTTCTCCCCTTAAAAATAATATGTTATTCTTTGGAAACCAATTTTCTGGTGTGTGGCCGAGGCAGGAGGGTCCTTTAGGGACTTAAGAACTGCCAAAGCAGCGCCTCATAATGTGACCTTATCATGCACCTTCAAGGAAACTACGTCAATTTCAACTACTGCAAAGTAGGGCCGCTCAAATTGTTTTCTAATCTGATTTCTTCGACTAAAAAGAGACCTTTACTTTCCAAGCAACGAGGACTTTTTTTTCAAAATTATTCCACTTTGATATCACAAAAGTGGACACAGAATCGGTTTTTCTTTCAATAAAATATGAAAGAGGAAAAGAGCCGGAAATATTTCGATCGCTTGAACTTTCACTTTTCTGCTTAAGTTACTGCTGCAACTTCGTTCTCTTCTACCCACGCTTAGCTTTCTTCAGCTTTCAGTCGTCTTGCGGTTTTTCAAACTTGCATGCTCGAGCAGAGAACAAGAGCGTAATTGAAGGACTTTTCAAAGTTTTCTAAATCTAAATAATTCTATTTGATTCAGATGGGAAATCACCATGCTCCGTTGGCGGCAATTGGAAAAGGCGGAAACTTCGTGACGCGATCACTTCTACCTGTCAAAACCAACCTGTAATTGATCTCACACGGCAAATACTCGACGAAGTGATTTTAAGTAGTTTCAAAGCTTAAGGATTTCACTTTGCCAAATTGCAATTTCTTCCTCTTTTACTTCACAAAAACGAAAAATTCATTTCCATGATTGATAAGTCTATTTTTTATCCCTTTAATTCTAGAAAAATGCTAGAAAAGCCCTCCAAGGGGTCATGACCCTTAATTCGTTCTGCATTATGGAGAGATGGCCCTCTATTCAAACGGTTCTTGGCTAGGGCTAACCTAACTCGCTCAACCATTAGAGTCCTTGACATCTTAATTGTCCGGTTTTTAGGGGAAAAGTGAGAAAGAATGGAGGTGCGGAAGTCTTAAAGGTTGCAACCTTCGTCGTAGTAGCCTTAATGAGTGTTTGAAGCGTTAATTGACTTATACTTAAGGTTGATGTAAATGAGGTATAAGATTGGGATGAGAAGTGGTTTAAGTGCCCAGAGATTTAATAACAAGATTAGGATTTGTTGATTCCCTGGTGGCTTCTATACAGGTTTAATTATCATTAGATGCTCAAATTAAGCGAAAGCCCTTTCAAAAGCCTGCTTAGAATATTAACTAAATCCTCCTTAACATTTCACCAGTCAGACTTCAAAACGAAACTCTTCATTTAATTCGCTTCATAAATTATTGGCCCAGAACCTAATGCGATGGGATGATTTGAATAAATCCTCCGGTCGTTCCGGCCGGATCCACCCTTACATCTTACCTTTGAAACTCAAATTATAAAGCCGCAAGTTCAAGTGACGCTTGGCATTGTTGCACCAACACTTCTACGACAAGTGGTAAATTATATATATATATATATATATATATATATATATATATATATATATATTTTTTTTTCTCGCTTTAATTTAAATTTAAAATCAAATTAGAAAGAGATAAATGTGTTTCAATGAAATTTTTTATTCTTTTCAATTTGGAATTGATCAATAACTTGAATTTTTTATTTGATATTTTTCTTGATCAAAGTTCTCTTGATACATTTCAAAAATAAATTTCAAGAACCAAATGCGATGTTGAACTGTTTGAAGTAGAGGAAATTGTTCAAAAGTAGTGTATGTTGTGCAGTAGAAATGGAACTTGGTGGGATCGTATTAGTGAAGAGCATTAGGCCATATTAGAATTATAGTGAGCACACAATTTAGTGGACGTAAAACGAAATAATGGATCATAACTCAATTGAGCAATTAACTATGGAGGTGTTTTGGAGTCGTAAACTTCTAATTCCCATTCACAGCTTGTGGCCTGTTCTTACACGCTGGGTCATTAAGATCAACTAATTCAAATCCACCTCCCATACGCCACATTTCCATAAAGATCTTCGGAGAGTGATTCATGGGAGTTTTATATTTCATCGATAAATCTTCTGGGAGATCAAAATCAAGACGATATTGAGCCATTTTGGAGGATTACGCTCAGTATTGCCCAAATATTTTATTTTGAGTCGTCATCTTCGAAAAAATTTGAGAAAAATTGAAACCTAAATCAATCTAGGCACAATTCTTTAGATTAATATTTCAATCACCAATATTTTAATATTATGTGAATTTGTAGATGGAATTTGGACGGTAGATCCGTTTGAATAAAAATTAATTACAAGGTGAGAATATGTTGATTGATGTCTCGGAAGGGGTACTTAAGCTTCGTGTTAAGGAGTTACGGCCTTAGTGTCGCCAGGCGCTGTGGGGGGAACTTACCTGGCAGAAGAAGTGTTAATTAGAATCCAGGTAGACTTTTTTTGGCAGAAATTAAGGAAGACCTCACATATCGTTTTAAAGCGTAACTTTAAAAAAATGCCATTCAGACAGCTAAAGCTGTTCTGAAACTAAGGTAATACTCAAGGCCTGTTTGTTATTATTCATCTAGCCAAGTATGATTAGAGGCCACCTTAAGTAGGTACCCTTAAGTCTTCTAATTTTGATCGTTTACATCCCGAGGAAATACGTCTTAGGTATAATTAGAGCTATGAAAGATACATTTCAGACAATAATAATATTTAAGACCATGCTTTAGCCTGAAAAGTATTCAAAGTATTCTTTAAAATATTTAAGCGTTTGAATTAAAACTAACAAGAATTATTTTCTTCAACTTTTATATAGTTTTCTTGCTGACGCTGAATGGAAATTAGCGGACACTTTGAAAAAAAAATGTTAAAAAAAAGCGTAAATTGCAAAAGCAGATGCTCGCTTATTTTGAAAGGTTAAAGACATGTTTTACTATTAAATTAATTTCAATGTCCCTGAACTTAATTTATAAGGGTATTAGACCGTACAAAGTTACTAATAAATTCCTATCCACGTATCCCCTTACATTAATTGAGATGAAGTTGAAATACTTACAAAAGACATTGTTAGCCTAGTCTGACAGAAATGTCTTATAAATCATGCGCCCTATTAACTAATTGGCACATAATTGGCAACTTAATCCCCAGCTCTTGCCATAGTACAATTACAATTTAGCATTTAGTCAGTTTCAAACTTTGGCATTTAATAGTACATAATGCAACAATCTGAACTCCTTATTTCTATACTACTGTTAACTCTAGTGAAAATCAGTTGTTTTAAAATATCGAATCTGCACCCCAAAATACGTCCAGGAAGCAATTGGAAGAAGGTAATAGGACAACCATTGTTATATAGACAAGCTTTTCATTGGCCAAAAAAATTTGACCTTTCAAATGCCTTCTACGAGTCAACATGCAGCAGGATTCCAGACGCAATTGCTCGCAAGCTCTGCGACAAATTTTACGCGACAGACAAAGGGCCCCCAATTGGTCTGGAACACTGCCCTCCGACAGTGGACCTTGCTAAGGGCGATTCGCGATTTACGCAGTCACCTCCATCCGATTTTAAGGGGTTATCGTACTTTCATCCTGGAGCGGTAGTTGAATTTCGTCAGACCAATACCACAGCATCCGGATCCGGTCAACAGTGTGTTTATGACGACAATGGTGAACTTATGGTTGGACAACCAAACGGTAGTTCCGCCGACCTATATTCCCCTTCCTACAGTCAACCCAAGCACATTCTGTATGATGTACTTCCGTTTTGCTATTGCTGCAAATCTGGAAAAAGTGAGAAAAATTGCGGAAAGTACTTTGAAAAGAGGCCGTCAGATTCTGGAGAGTTGTATCGACCACAACAACGCTTTGGCCTATGGAGACACTTTGATCACAATTTTCTGGATTATCCTGAAATTTGATTGTTAAAAAATTGCAAATATATCTTACTTTTAACAATGTAAAGTTTACGTTCTGAATTTTTCGTTTTAAGCTATAACGTATAGTTGGCGTTCTAAATTTTTTGTTTCAAGTCCTACTAGTCCACTGATATTTACAATCAGTAAAGAAAATAAGTGAAACTAAAAACACTGCTTCTGGGAGAAATTTTTATGTGATGTAAAAATGCTGGCAATTTCCCCAAAAAAAAATACAAAGAGATAGAGATGTGAAAGTGTGATGTAAGTCTAGTTTTAGCATCATCTTCAAACATATTTTAAGCTTTGGAATACATTAGAATTCAGTTGAAAAACTAAAAAATAATTTCGGCAATGGATTCCGGTTTTTTAGCAACTTTATTACGCATAATGTTTCTATTGGAATAACAACGCAGAATTGTGGATAAGAGTCTTATTATTTTTTATTTGAATCCCGGGGGCTCAATTTCCATTGTAATTTCCCTAGAAGATCTTCAGCCTCAGCCACATCAAAGGAAGACGAAAGCGTTAAGGTGATGCGACCCCGCTGAGGCATTGTGTTTTGACGCAGACAATTTCAACGTTTCCAATGGAAAGGGACAGATGATGATGACATTACATCTCACTTGATCTGGGAATCTACCTGGGAGATGCAATTACCATCCAATGCTTATTACAGCTTCCGACAAAGCTTCACCACTAAAAGCACAACACGGCGGCGCTTTCAAAATTGACCACGATTTACAATTTATCCAACAGAAGAACCGCACACCGAGAAAATCGCGGACCAATATGGCACACGTATTTTCAAAGAAAAAAATCTTTTTTCTTTTTTTTTCGTAGAAAACATTTGTCTCTGCGTGAAAAACAAATTAGATTCGCATGCAACTTGGAAATTGCTTAACATTGATCTCATTTGTTTTAAGTGGACCATTAAGCACATTTAAGGTAAACATTGACTCAAAATCGAAAACTGTTTGTTCACACGATGCTTTTTTTTTTGTTTACGTTAATGACGAATCCAACCTGCATCAAATTATTGATTTTTTTTTGGGAGATGGAAGCCCAGGTAGACAAAAACATAACGCACCCAGCGAAAAATGGAGCATTTCGGCTCAAGAAGGTAGCTGTGTGTGGGTTCTTAATTAGCGTCCTTAGACCCAAATGATGCTTTTTCATTGATAATCTTTCTATAGAAGATCAGTTCATTGTTTAGTTCATTGCCAGGCTCATCTCCCTGATCCAAATCGAGAGGACAATGAATTTATTTTCCTTTATAAAAAGGAACTCCCAAAGAGCTTTCTAATTATGATGGTGGGCTTACTAAAGCCTTAACTAATTTTCAATTCCTTCATTACCTGCGCAGACCTCTAATTGAAAGAAAAATGGGCTCATCGAAGGTAAAAGGAGCGATTTACCAATTTTCCCTTTAAACCACTTCCGACCTCATTTTCAAAAACAATTATTCCCTCCCGAATTGAGAGCCTGGATGAGCCTGCAATTTCCGAGTAAAAGTTACCATAGAATCGGACACTTTTGGCTCAAGATCAAAAACGTTTCTGGGAAATTGATGATCTGGTCGGAGCAATTAGCCAGAGAAACATGAGCCATGACCATGTGAGTACGAACCAATTTTCGTACAATTGGATTTAGGTTAAGCATGACTGACTAAAATGATCTGTTACGCTCCTGATGCAAAACAAAGAAAGGCAAATAAAACAAGTTTAGAAAAATCCATTATTCTGTTCTCTAGGATGACTTTCACTTTTCAAAACTTCGTTTTTCACAAACAATTTATTAAAACTGACTCATGAAGATAACATTCATGTTTAACAAATAACACTTTTTGCAAATAGACGGTGGAGGGCAAAATCTCGTAGATCGAGTTTTATTTTTTAAAGTTAGGAGCCTTGACGGATAGATTTTTGAATTCAATAATTGACTTCAAATGATAAATTTATTATAAATTGATAAAGCTGCAAATGCAATTAACTCTCTAAATTTGAGAAAATTAAAGATTAAAAAGCATTTATTGGGCCTCAATAAATAGATCAACGGTTTTGTCTGAACTGTAAAACTGCTCCCTTTCACCAATCGTAGCTACGCTGTCATAAAATAAATTGAAGGCCAAGAGCAAGGTTGCTTGGCAACGAATTTATGAAGTTTATAGGAAAGTTCATAAATTCGTTGCCAAGCAACCTTGGCCTAGAGCGCATAGAAAATGTCGGCTACGACGTCGTATTTTAAAATTCATGAAGATAGTAAAGAACCTCAACTGGTTTTATTGACCACATTTAACGGCATGTACTGCACAATTTACTGCAAAATCGGTTGCATATACAGCTGGAACTTGTGCTAAAGCTAAACGTGATCTCAAACTTGCTTGAATATGAGCAATAATTAGTTAATTGTGATGAACAGCCCATTACAATTAACTTTCCAAAATCAAGTTTTACGTAACACTTGGGGGTTTTAAAGTCGCTGAATCTTAATATGTCCTACTATTTACTTGATTATACAAGTAATATTTTATATTTAAAGATATGTGAGAATTGTGATCATATTTAGCATTAGCGTAAGTTCCAGTTGTTGTTTTTCAATTCACAATTAATTAACCCGTTACTGACAAGTGAGGGCGCACCCTGCAGCCCTAACTTTCACGGTAACTTTGTTACTTTTGACAAGAACTGCATTGCAGCATCGACAACCTACACATACCCCACCTTGTGTCGTAGAATAACACGTTGTTGAGCAACTTTGAAGGAGTAAACGCATTTTTCGGAAGTTAGAAAGTACAAAAAGCGATGTATCCGACACCTCGAGTGAGGCAGGGTAAATTATGTTAAAAATCCTCACATTTTAAACAAAATGACGCTAGAGGGTTTCGAAAATGAAATTAAAAATGGTCGACGAAACAGTTACTTGCTGCGCGGCTTCAATATTGAACCGATCGAACTACGTTTAGTATTGGGTGAACATCAATTTAAGTATAAACAAAATTTCACAAAATTCGCTTATCAATTTATTAATCAATAATTTAGAAGAAAGCAGCATTACGGGACGGTAGAATTACAGAAGTGAAAGTGACAAAAGCTCTGTGACCTATTTTATGCAGACGAGAAAGGCCCACCAATTAACTAATGTAAACAATTTACATTAATACAATAATTACATAATGTAAAACAACGATTTCTAATTTATTTGCAAAATCTTTAGCAAATTGATTTAGTTACTAAACACTCGTGATCTCTTAATTTTAAAAAATCAGAACACCGTTTACTTATTATTTTGGCTGCCAAATTCGCAGAAAAACGCTCATATAAGAAACAATTTATTTAGAAACTGATTCTTTAACGTTCCGCAAGTATTAATTTTGGGGTAGTTTTTAAATCACATAGCCAACTTGATTGAAAGTAATTGCATATGATTTTGGAGGTAACAATATTTGGTTTATTGGCAGTAAATTCAATTCGAATTAGTTAAAATAAATTATAAATATGTATTACACTACACTAAGAAATTGTAAGCTTTAGTTAAATATACTATAACAGTCAAGTTTTAATTGCCATTAATTTCATCATAAGCCAGCAAATGATATTCCTTGTTCAAATTGAAAATCAATAAAATCCCACTTTGTATTCCCCTCGTCTCTTTCACTTTTTATATTCCCTTCATGTGAATCTTCTTATTATCAATTCAGGTCATGCCACTTTCTCCGCTTTCACTCTACTTCTCTATTAAGTACTTATTATTTTCTTCACAAGAATGTGTTCTGTAAGATAAAAATAAAATAATTTAAAATATTAAACGCACAATCTGCGGATGATCTCAACTGATTTACATTATTGATTCACAAATCACATTCTTAGCTTGAAGAATAGCAAAAGTTGCTTGTCAGCATAGTTTTTCTACAAAACATTTAGAGGTTGTTTTAAATTGATTGATTGTCGGCAGAAGACTCGCATACTGTTTTGAAAATTACCCCACAAGAACAAACAAATGAAAAAAAAACGTAAGAAGCGTTGATGAAGGGTTCGGTCACACTTTACTTTTGCTGTAATTTTCTTTTAAAACATGAGTCGCAAATTATTTTGAAAATGATCTAAGAAATTAAATTCAATAAATTTTGTCTTCAGTGCTTTTTAAATCAATCTTCCCTGAACACACAACTTTTTACATTTAATTTGACCACTTGAGCATTATATATTTTGTAATTGTAACTTGTAATTTATTTCACTACTTAGGTTGAATAAGCCATTAATAGTTAGTGAACGCTTACTTTATAAAAACTTGAAAGTAAGTCACTTATAACTTCAAAAACAACTTCAAATAGCGATCAATTCAAAGTGTGTTAATTTTAAGTATGAATTTCATAACGTTTGTCACTCATCGCGGAATGCTTTTAGTTGTTTCGTATAGTTTGAATTTTCGCGGTTTAACGAAAGAGACACGTGATTTTAGTGTTGTTTCTTTGTGCATGACCTTGCGCAATATTACTTTTTCTTCTAATTGTAAAATTGACTTGATACGAAGCAGATGTGCCGAATTTTTAATTAATCTCAACCTCATCGTGTGAATTAACTTGTCGATTACCGATATTCGGAAGTTGATCTAACTCCTAGAATCAATTGTAGGTAAGCTAATTGTCTACTTAAACCTATTTCAATTAATTTGTCACATATAACGATTACCGAGAAATGGTAAATTTACCATCAGTGAGTTAATTTAAAACTTATCGAGTGTTGACGTTGAGTCGAGTGAGCAAGTGAATTACGAATTCCTAATACCAAGGACGATTAAAATCAGTTGGAGTTTTCGTTTCTTAAACATCATTTGTCTCACGCCTTCATTAAAGGTCAAATTCTGTAATTAATCCAGGCACACTGCCTGAATTTAGCAATTCATGAACGGAGTAAAAGTTCAAGTAAAAGAACGGAGTTCTTGGTAGACCCTACTTAAGGATAGGAAAAATGGACCTGAAAAGTGCTTAAAGTTGAAGATAGAGTCAAGTGACAGGAAATTCCTCATCAAAGTTACACGTGTGTAAATAGGGTGCTTCTGGTATAGATAATCGAAGGAATCTCTAGGACGAAGCCTTGTCGTAACATTTACTACATTCTATAGATTTTACAGATTCTGCAGAAGATCTATCTTGAGCCACTTCCGAGAAGATCTTGGCACTAGGAAGCACCTTTCACAAGAGCCATCCCCAGGGAATGAACAGTAGGAGCCTCCGGATTGGGTCCCTTCTCCACTCTGCACAAACCCACAAGTGAACCACAGTCTCCACCCATCCAAGACACTGCGACCTCGACATGGACACTCACGGCGGCACACACTCTGTCTCTGGAGAGTCACTTCAGTCAGGATCTCTGTCCAGCCTCAACATGTCATCTCACTCTGAAGACAGTCCGTCAGCCCTCTTCTCCATTCAAAATATACTCAGCAGAGGCCTCGATGGCGTCTGGACATCGCTTCTCGCAGGTCACCATCACCAACATCAGCCTGACACAATGTTCCGGTCACCTCAAAGTCAAAGTCAAGGGTCAGCCGAGTCGGACAGTGTTCATCTCTCAACACCGCCGCTCCAGGCCTCCTCGTCCTGGGATTCGGAGGCACTGGACATGAGGGTCAAGAGCGAGCATCTTAGAGGAGTAGGTAAGTAATGGAGAACATTTTTACGATTCTAATTTCTCGGTTAACGTGTATATACTGCACGGTTGCCTGCGGGGAATTACGGAAGGGAAAGTACGTTGCATGTCCCTCAAATAAGTAATCTACGGTGCTTTGCTAGTTATCGTAATTAACGCCAAGGGTGTTAAACTTGAACAGTTTCAGTCATTAGATTAACTATATTAGGTGTTATGTGAATTGCATACGATAGGGAAAATCTAATTTAAAATATAAATGCAAAAACGCAATTTACTTTTTCCGCTGAAACTGGAAGAAACGACTTTGGATATTATTGTGAATTGTGCAAATTCGTTTTAGGGAGCATTCCCCTCCGTTTCTTTTATCTGTTTAGCGCTTCATACTTACGATTTAAGTCAGATAAAAAAAAACTTTTCTTTTGGTGGAACTGTACCTGAATCGCTAATAAATCAATTAGCGAAAATTTGTAACTTATACTAAATCTAAATTATTAATTTGTAGAAATGCTTATGCTAGTTTTACAATTGTTATTTTAGATGATGGTAAACCACGAAAGAAGCGATCACGTGCAGCCTTTTCACATGCTCAGGTAATTGTTGTTTAATTGATTTTCTCATGTCTTTGTTGAGTTTAGCTTAAGAAGCTGCTGTTTCTCGAAGTGGAACACGCGATACAGATTTCAAAACAATCAATCCGTTTCAGTCGAAATTGAAAATAGTAATAAGCGCTTTAACACATAGAAACACATGCCGTAAAGTTTTACTTGTCATTCATTTTGTGATGACTGATGAGGTCAACTCTGTGCCATGCAATCAACTGTGAAACTTCTTTTCCCAATAAATTATTCATTTCTTTTCGCGTTAACTTATGGGGTGGGTCGGAGGGTGGTGATAGTTCAGTCGAGTTCGCTACTAAAATTACAATTACTGTTAAACGAATTCATAATTTTCTGTAGGTATATGAGCTGGAGAGACGCTTTAGCCATCAGCGCTACCTTTCTGGACCTGAGAGAGCAGATCTTGCTCATACCCTCAAACTTACGGAGACACAGGTAATTTAATTGACATTCTGTAGCTAAGAGCAAACAACTTTCTTGTTATCTGTTAAGAATGACAAGTAAAGGTCACAAAGTCAGTTAGTACAATTTACGCGCAGGAATAGTGCTTTTAAATCCAATTAAAGTTCATATTGACTGGCGAAAGCGCCTTGTGTTGTGTTGAGAAGTTGAGTTCAACTGCTGAAGCTCTCTCAGTCTCTCAGCCTAAAAAGCTTGTGCTGGATCAATCAATAGTACGTATGGATGCAAACCAAGGAAAATGGGAGATTGTAGAAAAGAACTGAACTGTTTATTACCTACCCTTGTACTTAAGCAGTTTGCAAAGCTAAATGACTCTGAAAAACTACATCGACATAAAGTTGAAGATGGGAAGTCTTAGAGTTTGTTGCACTTTGGAAATCACTGAAATCACAACTCTTGCTGGCTGGTGTTCTTTCTTTACCTATTTAATACCAATTACCTTAGAATTTGAATATAGCCTTCAGGAATTGAATAATCTTGGAAGCATAAGCATACACGTCCAGTTTTTTTTTATTACGCGTAGGATTTGAGCCAAATATTCCGTTTTTGATGGCCCAATCGACATGTGCACTTCTTTAATCACCACATACCACTCACCCTCTTTCCACTTTCTACCAAGTACGCCAAGTTGCGCATCTTCTAGTGCTCGCCAACGTTAACGACTTATGCAGAATGACATTTATCTTTACTCGCTCCTTTCCAATTGGAACGAGTATGGAAATTATTATTAAAACATTTCAGCCCTTCTTTAAATTCAACCACTTGAGATTAGGTGTGAAAGGAAGAGGAGAAATGGGCCACTTCTGAGCACTTAAAATTAAACTTCTTAAGCTGCCCTGCTGCGGCTGCCTTTTCTAAATTAAGAATAAACAATTCTAAAGCTGGAAACATTTATCACGGAATTCGAGGATAGAACCCTTTTCTTTCTTTAATTTCATTTTCATTGCGCAAGCAAGCCTAGCACTTGTTCCTTAAAAAGTTTATACTGAGATTTGGATAGTTGGAATATTTGCATTGGTTTGTCAATCGTTTTAACATAATCCCCAAATTTCGCTTTTATTCGTTTGCACATTCATATTGTGCAGACATGCTATATTGGTAATCCCATTTTAGACATGATTTTGAAAGAATCTAACAGAAATGTTTTTTTTTAATGGTTTGAGTAACTTTTTTCAGCTAGTAACGTAAAGATTTTATACAAAGCTGACGTCATGCTTCTTCTTGGAATGAATGGTATTCGATAATGTTCTGCGCAATAAGTATTTGTATTTTTAAAACAATACGCTTACCCAGCAATTTTTAAAAAGGAAAGAATGTATTAATTTGTCGAAAATTACAAAAATATCAACTCGTTTTGCGTTTCATAGGTGAAAATCTGGTTTCAAAATCGTCGATACAAGACCAAGAGAAAGCTGCAGCAAGATCTTACCTCCACTACATGCCCAGCTCAAACTCCACGAAAAGTTGCTGTACAAATTCTTATGAAGGACGATAAAGTAAGTTGAGATCAGAAAGCTGTCCTTCCCGATTAGATTTTCGAATTCTCACTATAACGATGTTTACATAAGTATATTTTGGAAATGGTTTGGTTTGAATTATATTTGACAATGATTTTGACAGGTTGTCTATGATCGTGATCAATTGAAGCCTTACATGTACCCTCCTCATCTCTTTCTGAACTCACTCTTCAACAATTACTACCTCTACCCTGCTCTCTACAGAGCTGGAAATCAAGAACCGCCTCCAGGAACAGCAGTTCCCTCGACATCTCCAAATCCAAACCCTTTCAACGTCCACATCTCGCACCAGGAGCTTCATCAACAATAACAAATAGTCAAGGAAAAAGGGCCTCTCATTTTTCGTCCCAGACCGGGACTCGAATTAGCCTTAACTGCGTAGTTTACAGCCTCTTTTTAGGTCTTAGATTTTTTACTTTTGTCTCAACCAAAAACCTTAGGAGAGACAGATCCGATTGCTTTCTTTTTCTTTCACAAGCCGCGAACAAAGCTCTGCTCTTTATTTTCTCACTCTGTGAAATGCCAAAGACGACAGCCTCCTCATGAAATCCGACCGAAAGGTCGTGAAAGTATTTTACAGAGTTTTAGTCAACTCATCTGAACTAATATTTGGACTTGGAGAGAACAGAATCCTTTGTGTATAAGTCTGAGCAGGGTGATTTTTATGACTCGAAGATATAGGATTTGAGTTCAGCTCGGAGATATCCCGTCCCTCCCTCTTTTCCCTAGAGTTATTGAGTAAGTGTAAAGTGCATAATAGGAGGCTGGATTATTATCATCACTTTGGGATTGAGTTACTGTTTAACGTCACAGATGAGATCAGTCCATCATCTGTCACATTACACAAAAAGTCCTCCTAAAAAGACTGTCATTCAATAACTATTAGGAAGAGAATAAGAGAAAGTCAGTGAAAGTCCCCTCTCAGCTGAACTCATTTTCTAAATTCTAAAAGATTCATTAATCTTCTTTCAACATTTTATTTTCTCTTCGAACCCAAGGATCACGTTACAGCTACAGTATGCACTTTCCTGAGTCCTGCAGCATTAAAATTGGCCAATACCGGAAGTGAAAGTTATGAGTTAAAATAACATTTAACTGTGGTTTTCCAGCATTTAAACTCAGATCAGATCATGTTTTTGACATTCATTTCCGGTATAGGCATTTAGTTTAGTCTGGTCATTCCACGAAGTGAAGATTTGGGAAGAGCTTTGTTCTAAATATTATGGAGTTTTCTAGGCAGTCTAGAAAGGATATTCTGTTTGCCTTTGCTCCTTAAGTTTAGGTTTCTGGAACTTATTTTACTTCAATTAATTTGTTGTTAAGTAATTGTACTTAATTAGTATTCTTGAAGATCTTACCTCCGAAAGAAAGAATCTAGTCCCTCAAATCAAATAGGAACTATACGTACAATAAATTATTCGGTAGGTTATTTTAATCAGTTAAAGACGGCAGGTATATGGCGTTGATTTAGTATTGTACCGAGTGAAACTTGTTAACTAATCAGGTTTGAATTTAATAAACCGGTACTCAAAAACGAAGTGGATAGATAGTTAACTTTCTATTTTTTAAACACTAATGATTTCATGATGTCAAACTAAATGCAATAGTTTTGCAAGCGTTTTACTCAGCTCTATTATTTTAATTGACCTCTGCCACCGGGGGCATTGGTCTTTTTTTTAGCTGGAGTGTGAGTCCTCCAGGCCTAATGGCTTTCACGGAAAGTGACATTCTGAACAATATGTTCTTAGAAATTGGGGGAGAAGTAGACAATGGGATGGAATTAGGCGGATCATTTACGCTTGATGGATCCTAATCTAGTGAAAGGAGGGGATGCCGTAATTTAATATGACAAAGTGTATTTTGTTTTGATTGGAGTGGTTGTCTGAATGAGCAAGTGAGACATTCGATTGATTTCAGGCGCTTTCTCCTCCACTTTCTCCTGATTCGAGGGCCGCCGTGGACGGGGAGGCGGGTCTGAAAGTTTGAAAGGACCGTGGCAGGGGCGGAGTGAGAGTGAAGTGAAGTGTCAATTGAGGCCTGGAGGGGAAAGTTAAAATTCAGGCCGTATGCCAGGAGGCTTAATTTAAGCTCACTTTGTCTCATGCCACATTTCCTTCGATTCTGAAGCGATTCTAGGGCTGGTAATTGCGGTGAAGTGAATTGGAGGGCGAGGGAGCGTGTGGTGTCCTTGTGTCATCGCCTCGGCACTTTCTGGAAGGGTCTTGAGCGACGCGACGCTTGACGCTTCAAATCCTGCTGGAAACCCGGGATTCACGGCGGAAGAGGAAGGGATCGATGAGTTGTTAAGAGATTAAGTTCCAGTCATTTCCAGCTACCCTAATGCTTCCAGCTAACCGCAACAAATCTGTCAAAAGATTTCTCGAACAAATGGAATTAACAGAAATATGTCAATGTCCTGCTTTTGTAAAATCACTTTAGGAAATCAGGCCACAGAAGTGTTTTAACCATTTATTCGATACCTGGTGCGCATTGTACTTTGATATTATAAAATATTATTTTTATTATGTGTTATAACTTTTATAATAATAGGAAGTTACAAACAATATGGTAAGAAAAGGGTTTAGTTCAAATCCATTTGTCTAGTATCAAGATATAGCTTTTAAGGGTACATGCTGCAGTTTTATTAATGCATTAAAAATAATTTGGAATATTGAATGTCTGCTGTATCTACACATTTCTGCATCATCATTGTTCGCAAATTCTGAGAAAAATTGCAAAAAAAAAAATTGTCATTTCATTCAATTTCGAATGCAATTTTTTGATTTTTTGTTGTACTTTTATCGACTAAGAAATCGAGAATCCAGGACACGGTTGCTGGTACATCCTTGCACCACTTTCTATTTAATTTGTTTTAGAGAGCTACTCCACCAGAAAAATATTAATAATATTATGTCATGTAGTGGCGCGACCGCATACACTATTATTTTCCGATTTGGAAAGTGTCTTGTGCATAAGTGCGTGGCAGAAAGGGCTATTAATTCCCATTATAATCTCACTAATGGCAATGGCTGAATGGCTTTTAATGGAAAGCTAATGTCGCTTTATTAGTAGAAATCAGAGGTGGTGAAAGTTGATGCCGGAGAGAAAGCGTATTGATTTTAATTTGAACAGCGCTTTTGAAGGCTGAAAATGAGAAGACTTTTATTGAAATTCAAGATGCTAAGTGCTTGAGGGCGCAAAGGAAGATGGTCAAAGTTTATGCTTTCAACATTTGGGAACTTTTCCTTTTTAAGTTGGAAAGAATCTGTAAACAATGGTGGCAGTAGCCTGTAGCAAAGAGGCCACCCGCATTCTTCGTTTACATCATTTCGTTGCGTTGGGTCTCTTAAGTGTTGGATATCCGGAAATAGGGCTCTCCCAAATAAGGAGCTTAGTTTTTATACCTAATTTCAAATATTACTTTAGAAAATCTGGCCTGATAACTCCAAATTCTAGGTAGAAAAGTAAGATGCAATCGAATTGAGACCCATAACATTTTTTGTCTAAATAGAAGCTAATTAGTTCGAATTTTTTCTTCTTTTTTAAAGTCACTTTTAGCGGTATTATGCAAAAGAAAATAAAGATCTTGAAAAAAAAATCTACAACCAATTGAGGAAAGCCAAACAAGCCTGTTCTAGGAAAGGAAGATCTCCAGATCCTCCTTCCCATAACTTTTTGGTTTGGCTAATCTTAAGCAATATCAAGGTTTTTATATCAAAGCCTCCTCTGCTTTTTATCTTACAAAAAAAAATTAATGCTCATCTATTCGAGCATGGATTTCGAGCAAGCGGCGGATTCACAAGTCACAAATACTCGTTTTTTTTTGTCGTGACATGCATGCTAAGCTTACGCTTAACTTAATAAACTTCTAGACAAAGAAGCCCATCGCCATCATCCTAGGACAAGAGGATCCGGAGATTAACACAGAAATCATCCTGTCCTGGAACGGGCTTATTTGGCTTGATAAATTTGGGGTCGTACTCGTAATATGGTTCTAATACCATTTTAGCGCTGAACACATCCTGGAAAATGGCATATCCTTTTTGTTAGCAATATATGTTTACTTCGCTTTCATTCTTGTAAAAGGCGTTTACTAATGAAGTTACACTTACACTGGGTGTTAATTGATTTTTGGTGGTAATTATGAAGTAATTACACGTAATGGAGCTTACTTAACATACAACTCTGAACATCTGACTTAAACACTCAAGATTTGATTATGTATTTCGTAATATTGATAGTGTCTTAAAAGATATGTTGATGAGGGAAGAACTGATTTTGATTTAAGAATATGGAGGGATTTTGTTGAGTTAGAGTCACTTGATCATGATTTGGCAGGAGTGGATGTTGCAGATCTTGGTGAAGTGAATGCTGTGAATTCAGATTTTGAAGTGGCTGATTTTGAAAGGGAAGCTGATCTCCTGCTTCATACAATGGTGAAAGGTTTAGAAAATCAGGATCCGCCGAATCGTGCGAATATTCTTTGCTCGTAATCCTCCGACCACTTCCTTTTGTAGTAGTACTATGATTCGAACCAATGGCATCACTCTCTGATGACTCGTGAAGCGTCTTCTTGTCCTTGTACCTCCGATTCTGGAACCATATCTTGACTTGATTGGGAGTTAGCTTCAGAACTTTCGCCAAAGCGTCTCTTTCCCCAGCCGAGAGGTAGCGTTGGCTTTTGAATTTTCTTTCAAGCTCAAATACTTGGGCCTGTTTGAACAAAAAATAAGTTCGTTTGAAAAGCACCCTCCTGTAGAGACGCTTTTCAAAAAGTCACCCTCTCGTAGGAACGGAATCGAAAAGTTTGAATTTACGCCGCTAGAATACAACACTGTCTCTGTATTCCACAGTTCGGAAACTCTAACTTCATCCCACAGATTGGCAAATGGCAATTTAATTTACACTTTACTTGACTTTCACCAAAATTTTCTAATTTGGAAAAAGTAGTTTCTTCTAATAAATTTTTTTGAATGAAAACCTATTTTTTTATTTTGTAAGTCTTATACCTGAGAGAAAAGTATCCGTGGCTTTCTTTTAGGCTTATTTAGTTTCGGGAGGTTAGCTTTCTTCAAAGATACTTGATTAGTCCCACTTCGTTGTGAAATTAGGTGCTTGCTTTTAGAGATTACAAAAATCGATTTTTCAGTTTTATGATTTTTTGATCTGCTGGAATTTAGTGATGACCATGTCCCGAGCCCACCGCCTTGGTCCACCTAAATGTGAAGCTTTGCCATATAATTATAAAATTTTGCTTTAAAAACAACTTAATGGGTGTCTACTCCACCTTAAAGTAATTTGGCAACTGCTTTGAATACGGTGAACAAAATGTCGTCAGATTGACAATATGAGGAGACGTTAAAATATGAGCTTTCGGATATATTGCTTCACTTCTCGAATTTCTAAAAGAATAAAAATTAATTTTTATACCTTTCCTAATATATTTTTTCGAATTATGAAAGATAAATGCTTTCTCTTTATTTAATTTCGATTTATTGGCTTCTGAAAAAACTTCCTATTACCTGAGATGAGTGCAATGGGATTGGTAACCATACGTTGTAGGCTGCTGATCATTGCATTGTTGAATTCTATTGTAATTTTGATGGTCATCTTGAAGTATTGCTTCTGACGTCTTAGCGTGGGAAAGTTGCGTCAAGTCCAAGAAGTCAGTTGACCAGAAGCTATCAGCCAAATTTGAAGGTGCGGCCAACGAAGGGCCCACCAAAGGAACCGAGGAAGGATCTTCAGAAAGGATTTCACGAAAAGAAGGAATCATCCTTTGAAGTAACTTTCTTTTGATCTTCAAAAGACTACTTCACAATCATCAATTCCTAATAAATAAAAATTGACATCAACTCCTTTCACAAAGAATAACATTCTCAAGTCCAAATCTTTCTCATCGAATTCTTCCTTTACAACTCTAAAACGATCTCATGACATTACAAAATGAAAAAAAAATCCGATTGGTTCACAGTATTCGACCAAAATTCAAAAATCCCATTTATAAATTCTGTCTTAAATCAAAATTGTGAAAGGTGTGCATGATTTACGGAACCGGATAGGTAATGAAATGTGTAGAAAGTTAAACGGATTTCTCTCGATAAACGATTCTCAATTTTTCTGCTACCACGAAGTGTATCCAATTACTTTACACTCAATCGACTTTTCACTTTTTTTTCTTCAAAAGACGATGCGGCACTTTTGGACAAGGGAAACACCTTTTCTAAATGTCGGTTTTTTAAATGAAAAAAAAAATGTAGAAGAGAGATAAGTGTCACTGGGATAGGTGTCGCTTGTCCTTTTAACGTAGCCTCCACAGCTTTGACGTGAATTGTGGAATTTTATTGACACTTGGAACGATGATCTTGGGCTGAGCGAAGACGTAAGACTGCGTTTGGCGATCCATTCATATGGAAAAAATATGAAAGAAAGGTTTTGTTTATTTAAATTAAACTTTTTAGATCCGCTCTCTTTCTGTTCTTTGCCATTTTAGTGGTTGGGTTGGTCCGTTCCTGTTGCTTTAAATTAAGCATATTGCCCTTTAATCTCCTTTTTGACTTAATGGACTTTTATCCTCAGCCTCCATCCCTGGATTTTAAAGCAAACAAAATGTGGCTTATTACGTAAGTTTCTGGGGATGCAATCTGCATTCTGTTCAACTTTTAATTTATTTTATTTCCGTGGCTCGCGCCATTGAAGCATGCCTTTAAACGCCAAAATTGCGATCAAATGAACCATGCGGAAGGAATGGCTGAATTATTGAATAGTATTGTAGATTGAATCAATTATTTCACCAATGTTTAATCATCATTTGTTTTAATGGTTTCCAATTCTCAGCTCCTGGAGATAATACAGCACGATCCTGGATAAATTATTCTGAAATAAAGTTCTATGTTGATCACACAGTCACGTGTGATTTTTTTTCAAGGGAACTGTTAAGGGATTTTACAAAACGATTTGTAGGACTTAAGTTGTCTAATGAGACATATTTTAGTACGCTACGGTTCATCACCAGTTTTTAAAATGTTTCCTCCAGAAAATGCATTGAGCTTCGACCAACTAGAACACAAACCGCGGAAAATAAAAGCACAAAGTTATCTTGGGTGATTTCTACCCATACACTCTCTAATTAGTTAATTTCAAACTCATTTTAGTGATTCAAAAATCGGTAGTACGCTTTAACGCTTTAAAATTTTTATTTTTATTTAATTACTTAGATTTAACTTGTTCTGGACTAATTGTACTTGTTTTGAAAACCTTTGTAACGCAGCGTTCGTGAGTGGAAAAGCGGAAGAAATGAGTGAAGATGCTGAGCGTATGTTGGACAGATGGGTGGACCAAGTTAGTTTAAGTTAAGCTAACACTGTTCAAGGTGTTACATTTACATTATGCAGAAACAGTTGTTTCGGATCATTTTCCAAAGATGAAGCGAGGAGTTACTAATGAGGCAATTTAAAAAAAGGCAATTTTTCTTGTCCTGTCACTTGAACCCGACGGAAGGGAAAGTTTAGTTAAATGGTGGTTAATGATCAGGAATTTGGTCCTAATGAAGATCTCCACCCTCCCTCAGCCTCCTGGAGGAATTCAAGCGGCAGAAGAATTCCAGATTACGTTTCGCTTGAAGAAAAGGGCTACAAATCTAGGGCTGCTGCTGGTGCATTTTTCTTGTTTTCTTTTGCAGAACCGATTTTTACTCGAGATAAATAAGGTATTACCAGGCAATAATTATGGAGAATATTTGGAGACAGTTGCCAAAAGCACTGTCGAAGGCACTTCCCCTCGGAATCTAAAGTAGCTTTCCAGGGAAAATGGGATTGGAATTGCTGGAGAGTGGTGCTGGAACCTCAAAGTTAATTGAGCGGAGAAAGCAGATTAGGAAATCAACGCTTCATTACTGCAACCCTGATAAACGCTTTTTAGGCGTTTTTTCATCATTATTTTTATAATACTCCGCAAACATTATTGACGTAAAGCATAAGAACAGTCTTCCAATTCTTTCACTCCACGTAAATCTGATCTGTGTTATTGATTTAATTAAAATGCCTCGGTTAGGACAGGATTTCAATTTCTGGATCCTCCTGCCCTAGGACGGGCTTGTTGGTCTAATGCAAAAATGTTCGTACAGACGCGTTTACTCATTTTGATAGCCCATTGATATTTACAACAATGATGAATGGAGTTGAAAAAAAAATGTTGTATACGAAAGCTTACTTATCAATCAGAATTACTGTCATTTTTCATTAGTTCATGTGTCCTTAATCCTGGAATAGAATAACATTTTATGTCAAGTTTTCTCCCCACTTCGGTTTGATTTCTGTCAACTGAAATTAGTTTAATTATATGTCACAATCTGTAATTTCTGTTTAATTGTAAACAGTTTCAAAATTATTTTTTAAACTTAAAAAGATATTTATTACATGTTCTTTCGACTTCTAAAACTTTATCTGCCGTTTTTAGATTTCAAGTTTGTTTGTTTTTTCACTTGATCCAAGATTGACAAATGGCTACGGTTCAAAATTTCATTTGCCATTTTAATGCATTGAATTACAATAATTGGGTAATGTGAAAGTATAATTATAAAAAATGAATTTTCTTTTAAATAAGTTTTGATTTCAAGGCGTTATAAGCATGGAGAAGTTAGAGGAACCATTTTGTGAGTGGTGAAAGTGAGAGTGAGTTAATTGAGAGTCAAATGTCTTTCACTTTCTCCAACTTTCTTTGAAATTGAAATTGAAAAAGTGGGAATAAAATGAAAGTTTCCCACTTTCCCAACAGCCTGTCTATCGACTCCCGAGATCTATGAGCATTATGCAAAGCATCTGGAGAACAAACTTTTCCATTTATTTGAGCACTTGAGACTTGAAGGGCTCCTTCGGAAGAGAGTCGAGGCTCAAAGAGCCTACTAAAATACTCTTAAAAGTAACAATGGATGGATTGAAAGATAGACGACTAACTTTTCCTTCCTCCGTTTTGCATCGGTAATGGGACATTATTAAACTTTTTTTTCGACGGTTAGGGACTTCCAGAATAAAGACTTCTCCATTATAACTTCTGTAAATTCTCGAGGCCGCAGTTTCCGAGGCGCTCCTTGTGAGTCGAAAACGTTCACAAGGAAATTGGAATCTCTTCTAAATTTATGGGCGTCTCAGAGGTAAAAATGGTAATAAAAATGAAAATAAGGCTAAATCCATTGAAAGTTAAATTGAATTGGGAAGGAATGACTTCAATTTAAAACGAAAAAATAAGACTCCTGCAATGACAATGGAGTATAATATAAGAGCCTTATGGGAAAAGTCCCCATTCTATTAAATTCAAAATAGACTTTGAATTTTCTTATGTAATTTGAATCCTTTTATATCGTCGCATTAGCTTGGCTCTTATTTGCAAAAAAAAAATCTTCAATTTTCATTTACATAAAGGCATTCTTATTATTGCAGATCTTCTCATTTGAGTAACAATCAATGGAAAGTGGAGAAATCATACAAATAATTTCGTTGTCAGAATAAGTCGTTTATAGAACTTTTAAGTGTTTCCTGGATCATTTTTGAAAATCATTAAGAGCAACTTTCTCCAGGCTTTCTCCAGCCTATTATTAACTACGGAAAGTGACTTGAAATTGAATTTGAAAAATTCTAATGTCTCCTACACTTACTTTCTCCATTTGAATTTATGCTTTTATCAAGGCGGAGTGTAAAGTTTTGGTGTGCTTTGATTTCAATATTATCCCACACCCACTTTCTCCATTTCTATCTCCCTCTTACCCTCCCTCCTCAACATAAAAATGTAAATGGACCAATCTACTTTGCATCTAAAATTCAAAAGTGTCTCCAAGAATAAAAGAAGTCTTTGGCTCAAACGGAAATTGTCCTTTGTAGACGTCTTGACAAAATTCCCCTCTCCTCGCCTGTCTTTGCATTATTATTAGGCACAGAGGGGCCTCTCCTCCAGCGTCTCTCCAGCCTCTTTCCCTGGAATTACGTTCACTTTGAATCTGGAAATCCGCCTTGGCTCAGCCATTAGGCTTCTATCGCCTGAATATCTCCATTATTCCTTCCCATTAGGCACTTACTCTTCTCTTCCAGGGCTCAGGCCCCTTTATGCGCCAAATCCTTTCTTTTATTTAAAAAAAACTTTTAGAACAAAACGCAAATCTCGCTCTCCTTAAAACTTAATTAATCTTTCTCCAAATGGTCCATAATCAGCATCATTTTATGACCCGGCATTAAGTACCTGTTTATCATTTTAAAAGCTTAGTTAAGAAAAAATCAACTAAAATATGTACCAATCGCATCGTATCTAACCTATTCAAGGTCATATAGAAACTTAAATATTTAATTTATACTTCTGTTATTCTGATTATTTAGTAAAAGCTGTTTCCTTTGTCAACTCTTTGTTACATGCTTCGCAAGACAAATAGAGTCACGTTAAGTGAATTTGTTACTTAATTGACGTTTAGTGAGTCGGAGGATGCTTTTTTGTTGTGATAAATGATTTTCTAGAAATTTAATTAATTAGAAAATTAATTAAAGGAGACTAAAGACTTAGGCCCTCTGAATCCTATTTTATTCTTTGAGAAGGCTACAGTCGGGAACTGCACCACGAAAGGAGCCTATTCTAATTCTCAATTAAAAGTATATAAAGAGGAATTAATTGTTAATTAATTCCAAGAAGGCCCATCACTTTCTCCAACTTTTGTTTACTTGTAGTGAAGGGGAGAACAAAGGGGAGGGGGCCCTTTGCAGTGTAAGTTAATTAGAGAAAGAAGTCTTATCAGATCCCTTTCCCTTCATTAGCTCCATCTCCAGCCCCAATTGTACACAATAGAAAGTCATTTCCAGCCCTCGGCAACCGCTCCCTTATTAATTCTGGACGACTGGAGAAAGTGGGCTCGCTTTCTAACGATGATAACTCAAAGTTAATTTCCGTATGAGGAAAACAAAACGATAGTAAAAGTTACAGCGTTGCCGACGAAATGGGCGGAGATAAGGAAAGCGCTGCTCTGAAAGTGAAAGCACGGGAGAAAGGAGGCTATTGTGACTCTATTTTATTAGGAGAGGGAGGCAGAGAAAGTATCATTTGAAAAGGAGCGTTCTTTTGTTTAAATCCCCCGCCTCCTAAAATATTACAGACGGAATATGAATTGTATTATTGTGTATTATTGGGCGGCTGGAGCGATAAACGGTGGTCGTTTGGGGATTAGAGTGGTATTTACTCTAATGTATTATTATTTATTATTTGCACTTGGAAAGAGAGGGAGTAAGGGCTGAGCCCTTCCTGCTTATGCAGAATAAACGGAGTCTATCAATCATCTCCCCATGAATAAAACATATGCTCCAGAGCCTCCTCCAGATTTACGCTTTCCCCAACTATTTTCCCATTTCCAGCCTCTCCAGGACACTAAAAGTCAGGAAAGTAAATAGGGAGCCACCCTAAGCTTCCCTCTGGAACAAGGATGTGGGAATTAATTGGATTAGAAACGGAGATCAACATATTTCAAAATACTCCACTTGGGACGACGACATTTCAATTCTGCCCAAACATATTGTCGCTCCATTGTCAAACAACGGAATTAGATGCTAAGCCTTTTCCCAAATTAACTTTGAAAAATCAATCGTTCACTTTATACAATAATTTAACCCGAACGACCGTCGTTTCTCGTGATTTTAAGCCTAGAGAGGTATGAGAAAATGAGCAAACAATTTTTGCGAATTCAACAAGAAGATTTTTAAAGAGAAAGTTGTACTTATAAAAGACTGAATTAAAGGGTAGTCTTGATAGTTTTTAATAATGTCTTTAAATTAATGACGCTTTACCATTACTCTTACTTTTTTTTGCCATTGAATTTTTACTCAAGTTCATTACAAACTTTAGGTTTCAGCTTAATTAATCGACAACTGGTATTTCCATTGATCGTTGCAATATGACACAAGACATTTTAAGAAATAAGTAGATTGCATAAACAATTTCAAAAAAAAAACTGTAAATTGTTGTGTCATCATAAGCATCGAATCTTCGATGCGTCTAAAATTAAGAGGTTATTGAGGGAGTGAAATAGTAAAATGTTGCATTATGTTTTGGTATTCATTGTGTGAAAGCGATTTGAAAGATTGGGCGTTCTCTTTGGTTGAAAATGAAGGAAGGGAGGCTGGACTGAAAATGATCTTGGAGTAGGGAGCGATTATGCAATCAAGGGCCCTTATCCGATTCCCTTGGACTTCCCGTAGAGAATTGTTTAATTGGAAAAGTGAATGAGGGCGGAAGGGAGGGAGGCTTCATTTTATAAATGAAGAAACGTTTTGACGTCTCAATGGGAAAGTATGACTGGGAAGAAGATCATTTCTGGATGTCTTGGTAGATGGGCTAATGGAGGTCCATTGATTGTCAATTAGAAGTGGGATTTGGCCTATTATTTCCTATTACTCTTTTATTGCCGCCCACTCAGCCCAAGTGTCAGATTCACCACCAAGTCATTAACGTCCCTCAATGAAGATGACTTATTAGGAAAGAGGCTGGAATTGAAACGTTTTCCTCTCATGCCTCCTCCGGAATTATACTGGATCTTCCCCAAGCTCATCAACCACCTAAGGATCATTTCTCACTTCGCCCCACCCGGAGCCACCGATCAATACTTCTCGGACCCTTCAAAGCGTCAATCCTTGTAATTAATATCAATTCAAACCTCAAACATCTTATTCTAACTTTCTTGCAATGATTTTTTTTAACTGAATGCTCCTCTATTCAGACAATCATCCCCAATTTCTATTTAATAATGTTGTCATATTTTCAATGACTTATTTGCCCCAGACTTCGAATTAAGCACATGTGGTCCTAGACCGAATTTTTGCTTCATTATGTTATATAATTATTCTAAAAATCCCCAGCTACTTTTAACGATTTTTTGGAGGAATTTTAGTCAATTCCGATTTAAAATTCATTTTCTAAATGCTTTGAAGAACAACCTGAATGTGTATAAACTTATAATAAAGCGTTCGGCAAAAATGGGTAGATGGAAATTTTTTAATTGGATTTGGGTTTTCCCATACGTTCACTTGCTGCGAACTTCGAAAAAGCCAATCAGCATTCACGGATGTCCAAAGTTGTCAAAAATTTACGTTCTTGTTGAAAACCATAAATTCATCTAATTTCGGATCAAATGAGCCAGTAATTTTTAATATAACCTCTTAATCTTTTCGGTCGACTTTCTTTGTATGTTTTTACCAGGCTTACTTTGTCAATATATCATTCTCCCAATGGAATTTTTAATGGCACTCATTCGAGTAAAATTAATTAGTTCCACCACAAAAAAATTCACTTTTCCAATAAATTGTCCCCTATGATTTTCTTTTTTAAAGCAGATCCCTGCTCCAATTGTGAGCAATTTGGTAAAGTGCAACGACTGTTGGAGGGATGATCGATGAAGGGAATGTCTCTGGTAACAAAGCGGACCCACTCAATAATTAAAGGTAAATTTTGAAACTAATTAAAAGTCTAAATCAGACAGAGTTGCTGGAAGTGGGACCTTGTTAATGCATAATTTAGTGACCATTTCAAAAAGGCGTTCATCCTTCCCTTCCAACCCAAACTCATCCCCCTCCCTTATTTACTTTCATTTATTAAACAACAATTAAGATTAAGTTGTTTCCCCTTAATTAAAAGAGGCCAAGAATTTTAAGTTACCGTTCATCCCCTCAAAATTACATCAATATTCGCTCCATTTTTAATATGTTACAATGAGGACTATTCTTTCAAAAAAAATTGACAATTCTTTCAAAAAAAACTTATTTGAGATTTGTATTCTGGGTTGGACTAGAAAAGCCATAATTGGGACATCGATAGGAAATTTAATTGCACCAATCAATTTCATCGAAGGAAAACAAATGGGCCGGGAATAATTTTAAGGTTCTCATTTCAATAAATATCAAGTTAAGCAAATACAAAATAGTAATTTAGCAAGTATACAATTATCTTAATAATGATAATTGCATATTTGCTCGGAACTCTGAATCGGACACAGGCGCTTGCAAAATCAAAAGTTGTGAAATTACTTTCCAATAAATTCTCTGACTTACAAATAATGCTTTCTCTTCCTTTCCCCAAAAAAAAAAGAGAGGCAATTAATTAGGCCTTTTCGAAGAGTAATTTTGATGAACATTTTTGGCACACGATTTTTATTTGTGTCACTTGCGTGAGCGTGAGGATCCCATTAGGGGCAAGTAAGTCTATTTTATATACACAAAAGTAAATATGAAAAAATACATGCATCACAAATTAAATATCACAACATAAAAGAGGATTGTCAGAAGCCTGCGCAGGGGAAGAGATCCGTTATCTGGTCAAAAGGAAAATGATGCTTTTAGTTTTGCCCATCTATTTTAGTGGTGAATCATTAGACTTTGTTCTAATTACCCTCTCTCGATGCCCATTTATAAATATGAAAGTACGCTGAAGAGAGAGGCGGGAAGTCTTGATTAGTTTCTATTGAACTGTTCTGTCTGTCTTTTGTTTCTCTTGACTATTGATAGGGTGGGGCAATTAAGAATTGCTTTTTGTAAATGAACGCTAACTAACTTAAAAATTAGGGACATGGGATTGATATGTAGTCATAAGACTTAATTAGTTTTGCAATTTTTACAATAAATTTTGCACAGGTTGTTCTAGAAATCGCTGTTTTTCTTCCGATTTCAGTGGGTTGCAAACAATTGGGCGCTATTCTGCATCAGGGAATTGAAATTGGCGGCAGCGGCCGCTGCAAAAGCGGCTGCGAGGTGAGGACGCGTCGCCATTTTTAATTTCTCAAGTTCCGCTTCCTGAAGGCGCTTCGCTTTGGCTCTCCTGTTTTGAAACCATATTTTCACCTGTAATTAAAATAAAACACATTTATTGAAAATTCGGTAAAAAAAAATGTCGCAGTCATATTCTATTTTTATGTAGGCTTCTTCATTTGTGCTTTTACAGCTTTTTTCCCTATGTGGTAATTGGCAAGAATTTTTGTTCTCAAATTGCTGTTCACACCTCAAAAAATGAAACTTAGCAGAAATTGCCCTTACGTTAGGCTTAATCCTCCGTAAGGCGTTTTAAAAAATTTCTAATAAGGCTCCTTTTCCTTTCCCCAACAAACCTGTAATTACTATTAATCAATTTTCCCCAAATTTTAAACCGAAAATGCCCTACCATTACGTGTATTTTTTAACGGAAATAATAATTGGAATCTCATTCTCAAAGTAGAGGGGCATGTAACGTGTAAATGGTTAACTCAATATTTTCATAATGTGTAAAATCTAATTACTACTTTCGATGAGGGTTAATTATCTAACGAAACTGCAATAGTGTCATCAATTCCTTTGAGAAATGAGCCTTTAGCTTTTGAGTTTTGGAAAATTGCAGACCTTATTAAGGTTCCTTTAATTAAGGGAATTATGTCTTATTTCCTCATGATAGTAGGCATAAGTGTGCGCTTAGTTAATTTCCAAAGCTTTTGCAAGGCCTAACCGAATTTACAAAGCTAGATCAATTCTTCTCGTATTTAATTACATGGAGCCTCTCAAAGTGACCTAGGGAATCAGACCCTACGACGTCAGAACCGTCTTAAATTTAGGTTTAAATTTTGAAAATAAAGTTTTGTTTTGATTCAAAACTGCATTTCATTTTCTACATAACACAACTCACCTGCGTTTCTGTCAGATTCAGCGAAGATGAAAATTCAGCCCTCTCGGCAATGGACAGATATTGCTTTTCCCGGAATTTTTTCTCGAGAGCGACGAGCTGTTGTGTCGTAAATGGGGTCCGCGGTTTACGATTTGGTTTGTGTTTTCTCAGCGTGCATTTCATGGGGGTTGGTGACATTTTGGAGACATGACCAGATGCATCAGTTGAGAGACCTGGAATGTGAAGAAAATATGGATAATTAATTAAAATTATCTTATTATACTGAAATAGATTCTTCAATCTTGTTTACTTTTTGTGACACAATCACAATATTTTTCGAGTATAATTTTTAATGATTTTTAAGTGTTGTTCTGTTGTTTATTGATGGATTTTGAATGAATAAACATGTTTTGTGACAGCAAAGCAAAACGAGCTTTCCTTTTCCTTGACCAAAAGAAATTAAAAAAAAAATTGTTTGAATTTTTCTCAAAATAAATCCTGCGGTTGTTCTGGTTTTTGTCTAAGGTCATTTCAATTTAATTACTTGAAAAGTGACAGAATGGGCTCAAAGTTGGATTAGGATTAAAAGTTTATTTATAATTACGCTTTTGCCAGGGTTCGACTAATGAAAGAGCCTCATTGTCTTCCCGTACCACTTTTCCACTTAACTTGTCCTTTTCTAAATTTCTGAAAAAATTGTACTGTGCACCATTCAAATGCTGGCTCAATGATTTCCAGATTTAAAACAAAGCCGGGTACCCACAAAACCTTGTTCTATTAATATTCCAGTGTCAAACACAACATATGTCAAACGCAAAGTTTTTTGGCGTTATTCCTTCAAGTATGAAATGGAGATCTCTAAAGTGCTCTTCCGTGATTACTAATCGTCTGAGAATTTCATTTTGAAAAGCGTCAAAGATCCTTTACAAATTTTTTGTTTATAAAATATGATTCAAAACAGAAAGTGACTTGGGTAGGATATTTTTATGAAAATTAAAAAAAAATCAACTAAGTGAGCAATTACATACCATTTGGGAGATCAGTAAAGTGTCCAGGAAACTTTACTCCAGGCCAGGCTGGGTGGAAGGGATGATTTACATGGTTGGGCTGATGGGGATGAAATGGAAGGCCGGCTGACATGAGCAGATTGACTGGATAAGGGAAGGAGTAGGGCCCATGGCCACTTGGAAAGAGACTTGATGGTGAAGATCCTGGAGAATTTCCAAGTGGTACTGGTTTTCGAAGATGCGGAGACGGACAGTTACCACTGTGGATACTGTGCTGGTGGTGACAGGAGGGGGATGAGGAGGGACTTGGCGGAGTCGCCGGTGGTGACATGTCATTGTAGTCATGGAGACGCGTCTCATCTCCACCGCCCCCATCCTCATGGCTCGAGCCACTTGAGATGCTGGTGGTGGGGGAGGGGGCAAGGAGCGAGTCAACAGTGAAGAGAGATGACTTGGACTTGATGACTGTGGGTGGTGGCGATCTGCTATTTGATGAAACGTCAATTAACCTCGAATTGATCTCCCTCTGCTGCTGATGACTTTGAATCATTTTGCTAATGAAGAGGCGTTCTGAATTGGGACTGCAACGTCTCTCCATTTTTCAAAGGGACACTTCACGAGGCTCAATTTTAAGGGTAGCAATTTTTTTTTGTAAACTTAAAAACTGCTTTGCTAACTACGGTTTTTGATAAATTCTATGATGTTTTTAAAGAGGCGCTCGATGTTGGCTTGGCTAAAGTCGTGAGTCGAGTGTTTGGAAGTGGTATCCTTCCAGGGAGTTTTAAGATGCCTTCTTCGAATGGCCCACTGCTTTGCCAAGAACCGTGCTTCGATGGATCTGTCGAGGACCTTAGTCCCTGGACGAAGCATGGCAAGGCCCTCCCCTTTCTTCCAAATCTCAACAGAACCGCGCCGCAGTGAGGTACGGGGCGACGCTGCCTGATTTGGAAGGGCCCTGAAGTCACCCTGAATCCAAGGGATCTTGGGTCCTTGACAGAATGCAAAAGTGGGAACCATGATCTATTATGGCCAAAAGAATTCGGTTCCACCCAATCCCTAAAATAAGGCTGTAGCCTTAATAAGCACTCATCAAATAATGGGAGGGTCCCCTGAGCTTTAATTGTTGGTGGTAAGGGGATCCGGAAAAGATTGAATTCCAGGAAGCGTCCAGCATACATGTAATTTAGCGATACTTGTACCAACCCCTAGATAATTCTTTTGGAACTATAAACAGCAAGTACATAATTGTTTAAAAATTTACTTTAAAAATTAAAATCATCCACTCTAGGGCCATTTACAATTAACTAATGCTAATGGTCCTGGAATTTTAACCTTTATAGAAGATGCCATTTGAGCTCCTCCAAGTGTCCATTCCCGGCTGAATAATAGGGTGAGTACTTAAGGGTCCTTTTAGGAAGTCAATTTTATGAGCTCACCACAATGCCTTGGAAGAGGACTTCTTGGCTCTAACAATTACGAAGTGTTCATTTTGTCAAAAAAAATGAATTCCTTCTCAATGGATTTTCAAGAAGAGAGTCAATTATTGTTAAGAAAGTCAAAAAATCGTCCTTTTGTGAATGGAAGTTGAATCATTGTTGAAGAAAATCTTTACGAAGTTAAGGACGGCGCAGCATGGAGCAATTCCAGAGCAAAACGACTGCGCATGCGACAATACCTTCGAAATCGTTAAATTAAGCGTAACTTTTGAGTAAATATGGAGCAACTTGCAATGTTTTTTTTTCAGTAATCCCAGTTGGGTGAAACAATGGGTTGCTACTTTATTTACCATTAATTGATATTAACTAGATTTTATTTGTAATTTAAGTCTTGAGGAGAGGGTTTCAATAAAAAATTTGTGTAATACTTTTTGGGAAAGATGTTGTATTATGTGCTTGTATTGTTGTTGATTCTTTTAAAGAAGTCTTAAAGGCGAAAGAAGGTAGAATGCAGAAAACTATAAATCATGAAGACCCATTTTTTCACACACTTGGAAAAATAATTGTTTAGTTTGTCTGCATGACGCTCAAGAAGCAGCTTCTTTAGAGAGCTTTTTCAAAAGAAAGCTCGGCTCTATTTCTTCGAAAATTCTTTACCCGAATTTATTTTTTGTACTTTTAGCTAGCAAACCAAATATTCTAAACCATGTTCAAACAACAGTGTTTTTGTCTTCTCTAGTATTATACTTCTTTCAAATAAGTCAATCAATCGATTAATAATAATTCCTCGTTTAATATAATTTTTAGGTTATTTTATTATTATTATTTATTATTATTTTGTTAGGTTTAAGTTTATTAAGTACAATTATAAGCGCAATATATGCTTCAGGCGTTGCAATTTCCATAAGAATGTTTTACTGCACATTTTGCTTTTAATTTTTATCAAAATGGGACATGATTGCTTGCACTCAACTAAAATTGTAAATCACTATATTCCTAAATTAAATCTTTTTTAAATCAAAACAATGTCAAAGTGATACAACTAACCTAAAAGACTTTAACCCTTGCTAACCAAATGGTTGAAGTTTTGAGTGGCGTTTCTTCGTACTACCAAGATACTTGCAAGACCAAATGCAAAAGACAATATAGCAGCGTAGAAACCAACTGCTGACCATTTGCCTTGGCGTTTAATTAGGAAAAGACAGATTTATTCCTGGGTCAAGCTGACCCTTGCCCGCCCAGCTTCCATCTTTAAAAACGTCTTTGTCTCCGCCCACAAAAACTTCTCTGTCAATGCCGCCAGCAGCCCTAAAGAAGAATACTGGGAAAATTAGTCAATTAACTTCTGTTCGGTTTCTTTAAGTGGGAAAAGGTGTTAAGTTATTCAATCGCACGGATTCACACTTCACTTCAACTTGACCACTTTTCTCCTTCCCGCAACACTTATCAAAGGAAAATTGGGAATCGGCCTATTTGTCGACGGATTTCTAGCCGACAACTGGTAGCAAATACATTTGTCAAACTATTTAAGTCTTGTCAGTTACGTCGAAAAATTTAAAAAGGAAAATGCCCAAGCGATGCAAAGCATAGTACCAACTGTTTGTAATTTTTGTAATGTTGAGAATACGATATAATGTTAACGCTAGAAAATTTAAAAAATCTATTTCTAGAAAAAGTTAGGCGACACCTCACCTTTCAATCGAGATCTAGATAATGCAGAAAAGCTTTTGTTTGCTTCTGTTTTCACTTTCTGAAAGTAACACTTATCGATTACAAAGGGCTTGTTCTGTCGCCAAATCCATTTTGTCCTTTTTCGAATGGCGTCCTTTACATTTTTTTTTTCAATCATATCGAACTGTGTTTTGAAGATCTTAAGATACAGCGTTGTAGTGCGAAACTGGCACATCAATTCGAATTCGAATTTTCAAATTACAATTTTCAGATCAAAGGAATCGATCAAAATTGTTTTTATTAGCAACTTTATTAGTATTCATAATCTGATTTATATAAGCAAAACATGTTTCATCTTATTTCACCTCATCCAGATTCAGCATATTTTTTTTAATTATTACTAAGATCATTATTCGGGTCCTTCGATGACTCGCGATTATACAAAACAATATCGCTAAATTTTATTTACCACGTTATTGTTATTCGATTTTTTTCACTAAAATTGCTTCGAAAGTTAAAGAATTGTGTTTTTTGTTCTAAGGGCCCCCGTTGGTCTCGTTTCAAATGAACCGACAAATTCGTTAGGATGAGACACTTCGACCCTCGTGAACCTTTGGTCACTCTTGTAAACTCCCTTGAAACAATGGGAGTGTGGTTGTTGAAGGGTCAGTTAAAGTACTTCTTCAAAGCGGGCATTCTGCAAATCCTGGGGCGACCCCTTGAGTCCACTTAGCAGGCGCGACAGTGATTGGAACCCATATCATCCACAACAAAAGACAATTGTTTTCAAACCAATGAAATATGAGTGGAGGCAATTAGGCAAAAGGACAAACTACCAAGAGTCAAAGCATTTGCTTTAAGGTACCCTTCCAAGGGTCCGCCAGCTTGGCGCCAACACACTAAAAAGTCGAGCAGTAAACCAGCAGCATTACAGAAGAAGTGCTAATTCCTGCTCATTTGAAAGGAACCGGCAATTAGTAGTTTAAATAGCGCTGTGAAATGAAAATTAATCAATTCTAAAACAGGAAAATTTACTTTAGAAATTATTGGAATTAACAAATTTCACTACCAAAAGGTCATATTTACGAGAAACGAATCGCAATTCGGTCCAAAGCTTTATATTTCTCAGACAGTGCTTTAAATCATTACAGTCGTTTTTTGACATCTTTTTAAGTGTTGACAGTTTTAGTATCCATTACTCTAATGTTGTCCAGTGTTTCCCTGAGATAAGCATGATCTCGAGTAGGGTCCAAACCGTCTCTTTGAATGTAACCACATTATTCCAGAAGTATTGTTTTACTTTCACCAATATATTTGAGTTTGGAATTTATTTATTGCATTGCTATATGTAGCATTCACATGCGCTTGAATGTCTGGCAATAAATTAACCATAAATGAATTTAATTGTAGTCACATCAGGTGTAATTGTGTTACAAAAATAATGCTTAACCTAGAATTAGTACGTGACTTTCTCCTAAGGAATTTCTCCGCTTTTTTTGTAAACAGTAGATGTGCAATAATAATTATTGTTCCAAATTTGCTTGGTCAAGCCAAATTTTCCTGTGTTTTTTTTTCAAATTTTCTTTAGACAATTTATGATTGATGTTTCAGTATAACCTCTAACTGCAAAATAACTTCTTTTTTTCAGTAAGTATTCTATTGCTTCATTGTGAATACTTTAGTAATCATTGGTTTGCTCTGTGTGTTTGCGTGTTTTTAAAGTGATACAACGTTAATCAACATTACTGCTGATTATCTTTGACAATTTGATCTTGCTTAAACCATTAAATTCTAATGCGAACAAATTCTAAGAGAATAATATTTGTTAAAGCATCTGCTACCCATTTTGTGTGACACATTTGTATTCCAGCGCTATTATTGATAAGGGATCACGAAGCGTAATGATTTCTAAAATGACGGAGACTAAATGGACAGGGTCAGCTAAGAGACCGTGACGCATTAATAAGACCAGGAAGAGCACTGACCCAGAACAACGTAAAGATTTGAGCTCCTAAGGGCCCCTCGGAGTGTGCAGCGGTTGGTTGAGGGCCCTTTGCCACTCGGCAAGGGCCCTGGGAAGAGATCAACTTCTGAATAGTTAGTGCCATTTCCCAACAGATGATAAATATCATTGACACTAATGGTTTAATATTTTTATGATAAGGGCTCCCTCCACATGTGTCAATTAAGGCTCTCCCACTTTTCCTGCTCAAATCCAGTTAGCTCCTCTTCCGGCCTGGAAATGAAAATTTAGTCATCGTAATAAGTCAGAGTGAAAGCTGTAGGGGTGAAAGTGATCATTTGGGATGCGAATCTGTAGCGCTCACTTTAATTCGGATTTGAATCTCGGGGACAATTCCAAAGGGAGGATGGGTGACAGGAAGCGAGGCAGTTAGAGGGGCCCTTAACTTGTCACCCTGGCGCTAGAAGGGACTCCCGTAAGCGTCTCCAGCCCCTTATCGCAACTCCAGATCTCTCCAGCATAATGAAAGGAAGGGTTGAGCGCGTAATTCCAAATGTGTGATTCTTAGAAGTGATAAACAAGTGAGTAAGTAGTGGCATTGTTTCCGAGGGCTCCTTCATCCCAAATTTAGGAGAATCGCAGACGCTGAAACTTTGAATCAGTCCCCTCCCTGCCTAATCAATTCTCATCATCACCCATGCGCTTCTTATCCCAAGATCTCCATGCAATGATGTCCTCATCCAGAGAGAATAGACAGTCGAAAATAGCGACAATGAAGGGAATTCAACGAATTAAGAATTAAAACTTGCTGGATCCCTACTTAAGCCTTATGACTTGTTTGATAATCAAGTTGAATCAATTTTACATCAAGACATTTTTTAGTAATAAAAAAAAAAGCTGAATTAATTTATTATAAACAACAACTACTTTTGATGAAGAAGCGGCGACCACCCACACGACACTCAGCCTACTAAAATATAGCATTTTTACTTCTGAAGCGTAGTCAACTTCAGTCCCTTATTTAAAAGTGATCAGTTCTTTCAAACGTAATAAACAAAAAGAGTATTTTAGTTTTAGTAAAAAACGAGCCAAACAAGCCCATTTTAGAACGAAAGGAATTTGTTTTATTTTGTGAAAAATTCAATAATTTAATAGCAAAAAACATGCCCATCTCTTATATTGACGCGCAGGTGCAGGTGAGTTTTTGTGACCATAACCCCCTCCCCNGCAGGTGCAGGTGAGTTTTTGTGACCATAACCCCCTCCCCCCCCCCCTCACGCACTCACGAGCCTTCTGTTTTGAATATAAAGTAGGAAAGTTATAAATTATTACTTTAAATAAAAGGCAAAATAGGAACGCATAAGGTGATATGAGACTGTATACGAGCAGAGGGACAGAGAATTTTTAGGGGCAGGATTGCGGGGGTACGGTCCCACAAAACAACAACTCTGCTTCATACCCCAGATACGGGCATTTTGTTTTCGCTCTTAAAAATGAATTGTATTTAAGACTAGCGAAACTAGTCTGTCCTAGAACAGGAATAACCAGCATTTAAAATTAAATCCCCCTGTTCTAGGGCGGGCTAGATTGGCTAGTTTGTAAATAATGGAGAATTCTAAAAATTTGAGAATTGTATTTTTCATGAATTGGGGATGATATTGATTAGAATTAGTTGGCGGAGCTGAATTTTGATTCCTTTGGGATGGTAATGTGTAAGAGAGCTTTTACAAAGCGCTTGAGCGTGGACGCTGCCGCTTCGCTGTCGGTACGTGAGTGAAGTTTGGAATAAGGGAAATGGAAGGATCGCTGCTCTGCCTATTTTTCCTTTTGTTCGGTCGAGTGTTAGTGTTGGTTGATGATGCCTATAAATCCATCCAGGAAGACAAGATTTATGACCGCGGAGCGATTCAAATGGAAAAAGGAGTCAGAGGGAGATGATTGGACTGCGACAGGCTTCCAGCTCACAACTGGTGACAATGTCGCTCTAAACAAATAAACGTCCTCCATTATTACCCCATTAAGGCATAAACGTATGCGCCATAATCTTGCGGCTCACGCTTGGATTTGGGGATTATGCGAATCGTCTCCCCAGCGTCATTTCGAAACGGTAATTGAAAAAGGAGTTATTTTAAAATTAAGGCGGATTGTTATTGTACGGCTTTTAATTTATTGCAAAACTTTCAGATTCTTAATTGCCTTTTGGAAAAAAAAACGTTTCACTTTTAAAACCTCAAAATTTCAAAGTTATGGCAATGATTTTGCAAATTACGTAGCAAATTGAACGTGAAGGTTTTGCATCGAGATTTGATTTATTTTTCAACTTTCTGCACCTATTTGAATAATTAGTCGAAAGGTACTCCATTGTGTTTTTACACACCTTTACGTTTACACCTATAAGAAACCCCTTTACGGAAGAGTCATTAATAATCCTATCGACAGAACCAACCCACGCTGAAAACCTTGTGTTAAAAGGTTTTCGAATATTCGTAACAAGACCATACGCACTCGGGAACAGTTATATTCATATGAACAAAATTCAAAATGCTGGCAAAATTTTGGCAAATGATAGATTTGGGAACGAAAAAATCAAAATTTTATTTATGGAAATATTA
>VYYI01000200.1:0-41673 GCA_021029175.1 Bilobella aurantiaca | reverse complement strand
GTGCTTCAAATCCCCATGATCCGACATGATCCCACAATTAACGAAAGCCACACACAGATAATCAGAGGACACGGACTAATAGGTTAAGGGCAAACAGTACTAAACATCTCAAATTAAAAGGGAAACGCTATCAAAAAGCTTTACGAAGTAAAAAATATTTGAATTCTTTTATCTGCATACATTTATGAAACTTATTACTTCAATCATTTGCTCATATGTAGTTTAAGGTTGATTCTTTTCTTTTTTACCTTTTTTCTTTATATGTGTCATTTATTTAGCGTTAAGTTATATTAGAAAAAATAAGCATTACAACATCTCTACCGAAATTCTATATCTGTCAGATATATTTTTCTGATTACCTGACGTTTTCAAAATTTTAAAACCAGTAGTTGAAATGTTGGTGATATTCTACCGCGCGTCCCAGTAGCACCTGCACAGTTGATTAATCAACAACTTGTTTAAATTCAAAACCATGTTGGGAAATTAGCGGTGTTATTTTGGAACGGCTAAAATTGCAATAATTTTGTCGATTCCAGCTCAATTTATTGTATTGAATTTCCCTTCATGTTTCCAAAAATTTTGCAATGTCGCTATGGGATTTCAATTTGACTGTGCAGGTGCTACTGAGACGCGCGGTATATAACAGTTCAATTTAAGTTTGACATATTTTTCTTCTACATAAATAATTTAACATCGTGAACATATACCATATCAATTTGTCGCAATTGAATTAAAAAATTATTTTATTAAATTTTATTTTAATTATATGTTTGAGCTTCAATTTCCGAATTATAAAAGTCGAGTATTATTAAGAAGCTACATGTCTAGATTATAGTGAATCTGTTAAACCTGTATACGATGAGAGAATGACTACGTTAATGGCATGAATTGAAGTAAACTGATTTTGCGGTATGGGGTAATGACTTTACCGTTTCGTATGAGATTCGAGAAGTTGCGGTTGAGGGATGACAAATTGGAATTTGTGAGATTTGAAATGCTTAGCACACCCGTGAGGCACAAGCGATTGCAGAGATGGGAAATGTTGGGAAGTAGGAGCAGTGATGCTTGTAATTCCCCAGACTCCGCCCTCAATTTCCAGTCAATGCCTCCGATCCCATTCAAATTGTTTTCGGATGCTTGTTAGAGAGATTGAAACATTATGGGGCTGGATCTCACACCTCCCTTACTCCTTTCCTTACAAAAACCATGTCCCACCAATTGACAACATTTCTTCCCATTGAGCATCTGCCAAAAAATCACCCTCCGCAAACACTTCTCCAAGGACCCTTTGAAACGAATTATCAGTTGATCAAACGTCTGGACTTGCATAGAGTGCATTAGAAAGGTGGTTTGAATAGTTAACTATGATTCTAGGAATCTCTTCCATCTTCATTCCAGGCCGACTGATATGCATCTCCTCTCACCCTCCTCTATCTTCATTGTTCTCCAACATTATGTCTCTCTATCAAAAGGTTAAGGGCTCTGGAGGCCCTTTGAGGCCCTGGGAACAGTTGACACACTGCATCGGCCACTCGTCCAAGGCCTCCTTTCACAGAGTTGCATCGTCCCAAAGAAAAGTTCTGATTTGGAGATAAGTCAGAATGGAACCAGGCTTTTTTCATGCTACTTTTCTATCGGCTACAATTGGAAATTACAAATAGCCGAAAATCCTTGTGTTTTGGTTGGATGGAAAGGGGCTGGTTAGGAATAGAAAATTATCACTTCCATCTCCACTCGATCTCTGATTTCTGATAGGACGCTTTTGCTCGAGCCTTTCTATCGCCTGCCAGCGCTCTAAAACGTGTGCTCTTAGCAGGCAGAGATTCTATTATACTCCATTTCAGCTGCTTTAGAAAATAGTCAAGATGGAAGATGCTGATTAGGAAGATGCGAGGACGGCAAGAAAACAAAAGGAAAAAAGTTTTGTGGTGAGAAAATTATGGAAACATGAATTCGACTCTATTCTTTGAGATTTCGGTATGGACAAATTGCGGGCTACAGCCGCCTTCCCTGCCCTATTCGGACAGTAATTTATTCTAACAAGTACATATTATATTCATGATTTTATTGAACTCAGTTTTTCGTAGTAAATTGAAAAGGCAAGACTTCCAAGAGCGAGACTTATCTATTTTATTTACTGCTTGTCTAATTTTGAATTAAGTGCGCTAAAGATGTCGTCATTTTTCTAATTAAGTCAAATTATGCTTATAATTTTATAATATCATTTGTATTGCTTAGGTCTTGTGTTAATTAGCATAATCTGTATCAGATCTCAGTTAAAATTTCTAGATTGATTTAAAACCAATCAAGGCTTTGTTCTGAACTACTGTAAAACGTAGTAAAGTAATCAAATCTCCTATAAACAGTAAGCCTAATTTTGATAATTACTCTTTATTTAGTGTGCGGAGCGGTTGCTTTATTTTTCTTTGATCTCATTTTCAATCTCGAGATGATCCAAGCGTGAAATTTTAAAAACTCTCTTTGACAAGTGCCTAAATGTATTAATGCGTCTGCCTGTCTGGTGACTCGAGAAGGAAAGTTCCCTTTCCATTAGGGCTTTGGAAAAGGAAGAACTCCACTCAGGTGCTTTAATGACAGGTAAGGAAAACGTTAAATTGAAAATGTGGAGTAGGTGTGTCAAATCCCAATTTCAATTTGACAGTTTAGTCCAGTCCTCAATGCACTGCAGCCTCCCCTCCAGGCCTTACAATGCGAGGGAAAGATGTTTTAAAAAACGCTCTGAATTCCTGCGTCATCCATCCTTTTAGGCACTGTCGCTGCCAACGAATGGAAACTCCATTAGGACTCAAGAGCGGATTTGGGACCAATCTCCTTTCTTCAGTGGTCACGCTTTTAAATTGTAACGAAACCATCACCATCATCCATTTTGACATTCAGCTTCAGAGAAATATTTCCTAATTAAATGTTATCCCACTCTGTCCTCACAGTTCGAAATAGCAAACTCTGAAGTGACTTAGGAAATGGTCATTAGGCATTTCAGGAATAATAAACCAAATTAGGGCTACAAGGACTGCCTGGGAGCATTGAAGTCATAATAAATTTTCGTTGTATGGAGAATGCTCCTTTGAAAATGAGTTCCTGTTTATCTTAATTAATTAGATTTATCCACTCATTAAATCTCCGTTTCTCACCTCCGCCTTTCTCACTCACAGGCTCTCAGTAAGAATACACAAGGAGTCTGACATTGTTATTTCAAAGTTGGTGGGAAAGCTTGCGTCAGTTTCAAACATATATTTTTGCATCAGACAGAAATTAATTAATGAAGAGCCACTTTTGACCGAGCTTCAACGCTCAGAGATCCTCACGCGTTAATTCTGTTGACATAAAACAAGAAATGGAATAATTAAAATTTTATCTCTCGACGATAATCTTGTGCAAGAGATTTCAAAATTCCAAAATGAGTGGACGTTAAATTCTCACAAATTTTGAACAATGACACTTAAAGAATCATGAAAATCTGAATTTCATTATTATATTTGTCTCCACTAAATCTCTTCTGTCAACTGTAGGGTGGTGGAGACGCTAGGAGATTAAAGTTTAAAATACAATTTACTTCTTGAAAATTTTCAATTGATTTATTGAACCTGAAATTGTCAAAACAGAGCAAGGATCCTATGCTAAGGTGAAAAATCTTAAAACATCTCAAGTACGTCTCAGATTCAAGTAGTACCCTCCAAGTGGTTTGACAATTTTTTGAAGATATCTTCCTATTGTCCTCCTTTCAAGGGTCATGTCAATGTCCAAGTGTACTCTCTTAGCTTTTAAGACGAAGGGCTCTAATATTTCTGCTCGATTAAACGTTGGGTGACTTAGAGTCTCCCTTTTCTAAAATAGGAATCAGATTATGAGAGCAGTGTCTCTTTGTCCCTTGACGACAGTCTTTGAGAGTGTGAGCTAAAACCTCCATTATTCTTTTTAGTTTGAATCTTCCTGGCGCCTCTTAAAACGGAGATGAAATGGGAAAGTTTAGAAGTTTTTAATAAATAAAAGATGAAAGAGGGGAGATTCCTTGAGCTGGAAACTGCGTCTTCCTTTTCTAAAAAATAAGGGAGGATTAGGAAAAGACAAAGAGGGGACCCTTGGAGATAGTTTGTCTTTCCTTCTTAATCTGATCAGAGATCTCCAGGAGACAAGGGAGCAGGGACAGAGGACATCTTCTCACAGCATCCCTCAGAAATCTGGCGAAGGGCCTCTGCTCCAAGAGAGCTAAATTTATTCATTCCGGCGCCAATCTCGAAAATGATGGATCGTCGACGACAATTTCTAGCGCACACATGAATTAATCATAGTCCAATCGAACGTTGACACAACCTCCACTTTCCGCTAACATTAAGATGACATTTCCATTAATATCTGTATATTTCGTAAGGAAACTTCAGGCAGGAAATGTCACAAGGTCACCCAACCTAGAATACGTTCGTTGAATTTTGACTATGATTAAAATAAGGAACCAACGGTGTTTTAGATCGGCTCGAGATTTGAAATCACCGAATATTTTTTTACTTTATTTCAATGAATTAACTGAAGGAAATTCCATTGGTCAGCATTATTAGCCTCATTAAACACCCTGTCTCAGTAATTTTTCTGTGCTTTTGGAAAACAGCGTCGGTGTGGCAAACATAGAAAAAGGGAAATGATATGACGTGTTTAACTGGAAATTTCAAGCGGGTGGAATATATGAATTTGGTAGGAAAGGCGAGTATATTTTTTACTGTGTATCGTGCCTTGAATAATTCTAATCTCTGGATACAATCTTCCAACTCGCTTTGAGAATCCTATAAAAGTTGGTAAAGGGGAGCTGATAAAAATGGAAGGAAAGTCGCAGGTTGTAAAAATGCGGAAATCTTTCTCTGGAGAGCGGAATAATTTGGAGTTGTATTGTGCCGGGAAGTGGGGACTTGGTTAGGTTGCATCGAGGATCTCTTGGCTGAGGATGCGGAGATGTTCCATTTCTAAAAATAAGTTGGGCTTCGTCTTCTGCCATTGGATCTTATCTTGGCCCAAGCCACGCCCAGTCGGAGTCCCAGAAATCTCCTCTTCCGTTCCGACACTCTCCTCCTCCGCTTTCCCCGTGAAACCAATTCAAAAACCAACTTTCCCTCCCCAAGCGACCAGCATTATTCAAAGGCACGAGCTATGCAGAGCTATGCAATTCATTCCCACATACAACCTCAAAAAGAGGTCTTTAGACTTCAATTTTCAACTACCAGAAAACCGCGGAATAAAGTTTCAAGCGTGACTCGGGCCAAACATCATTTCATGAGAGTCCAATCTCTAAAACAGTCCATCTTGATAAGCGAGATGCTAAAAGTTACCGAGGACATTGACTTAATTCTGCTACTGAAATTAAGGAAAACTACCAATTTAACGAACAATAGTGAAGAATAGTATTCATCACAACTTATCTTTAGTTACAAGCAGAACTGAACATGACTGAAGCAATCTGTTAAAAAAAACTTCATTTAACTCGAATTATACATTCTATAGAATAGTATATTATAATTTTTTTTTTTTTTTTTGGATTTTAATGTATTTTTTCTTATATTTAAAATATAACTTTGAATTCGCTTATGATATTTAATTATTATTTCCACTAACTTGGAAGTTCACAGATAATTCAGAAAAGTATTTGAGGTCTCTCGTTGGTGACCACAATAGACACCGTAGCTTATGGATACCAATACCTAAAAACGTTTCTAAAAATTTGTCCGAGTAAAGAAATTATTCATACGGACGAGTGATTCACATAACCATACGGAGCGGTGTGTCCGTGCCTGCCGACGCATCTCGTGGTTAGTTAGATTGGACAAGAGATGAAGATAGCGTCTGAAAAGATGAAGAAGGAAATCTGTTTGAATTGGTAGTGGACGGGAGAGAAACTAAATAGTTTTAATTAGAGGCGGAAGGAGAGGGCATGTGGTCCATGTTGCACCTCATCTTCATCACATTCCTTCATCTTCATCTTATCTCGGCTTGACAATGACAATGACAGGAGCGACAGCGAGGGAGATAGGATCGAGATCAGCAGATTAATAAGGAAGGTGTCAAATTGCTTACCTTGCACTTCTTTTCGCATCGCATGTCTCTTCCCTGACAGTCCATCTTGCATGATCCTTCCCAATACCCGTTACTCATTCGCCCCTACTTTCCATCACGCAACCATACACCTTAGCAGTGCATAGCATTCCCATCTGCGCACGTCCCAATCCGCCATTGATACAAATAGCATCCAATTATCAATTCTGAACATTGCAATTTTTTACATTTATGTATTTTCATGTATCATGTCGGGAACAAATTTTTGAAATAAAGTCTTACTTACTTTTGAATTTTAAAAATACTTTAGATGCAATACATAAAGAGCAACATTTATATAAAAAATATTTTGTCAAATATTTTGCCTGAACAGCTTTTTAAATAAATTAGAGTTTTTATTGCCTTAGCCGATCATTGCTAAAAGACACAATTCGCGACGTTAGTGATGAATAGAGGATTTAGAGTAGGAAGTTTTTGGACGTATGAGGTCAAGTAATTATTCGTTTGTTAATAAAAATTAAAGCTAATAAATTTTGATGAATATAATCGAATCCATAAATGGGAACCACGTTTGATATAGAATAAGTATATTTATTTGAGTTTTATCTGATAATAATGCTTATCTCTAGATCTTTTCTCTTTCTTAGTTTTGATCAATTTAAAAAATGCATTAGTTAAATATTTGAAAGTATGGTTAGTGTCTTGGATTTGAGTATTTTTGAATATAAATTTGAGGATAAGAATAGCAATATTCTTGAGGTCCTAAATTTGTGTTTGGTCCTATCTGACACGCAATCTGAGTGTGTTTTTTAGATTGGAGCACTACTGCGTCTGGCTGAAATCTCTGTGATCTGTTTGAGATCTGAGGCCTCACCGTTATCGCCGTGTTGGTTCGCCTTTGAAAATTCCCAAATCTCCTCCTACAAGTTCTTTTGAGGTTGGACTTGAGCTATGCTCCGCATACGCCTCTGCCCGATTCAAACCCAACTCCAAAAGACTCCTAACAACATACCCAAGGCACCCACGATAACAGTCTCTCTCTTATCTCCCTCCAACACACATCTTATCCAGCATCTACAATCAACACCCATCCAAGTACCCTCAAGTACCCTCACAGGGCCCAACTAACAGCATCATCAACACAACTCTCATCAAAAATCAACAACATCCACCCAAAGTCAACTAGAACACCATCAAGAAATTTCGCAAGTTTCCATTTTATCATTTTTGGGGAAACTGCTCCGAAAATCTGACATCGTGCAAAAAAAAAAACGAATAGGTACCAATGACAGTTACTGTGCAGTGTAATTCTTGACAAGAGCAGCGACATTTTTTACCGGTTTTGACTTCGGATGGAAATACGAAATAATTTTGGTCGATATGGCTGCCACGGCGGACTTGTTTTTTAATAATGGTCCCAGCGTTCTGGATGCTGCAAATAATAATTCCAGAGCAAGATACTACAACAATATGCAATCATATACTCAGCAACGTAAGCAAACCTTTGGATGACCATTGTGAATATTTAAAAGATTTGTAATTAAAAAAAAAAAAGATGATAATTTGAATTAGAGGCATTTAAGGCTGATTTTAAGAGCTGAGAATTTTGACAAAACTAAAATTTTAGAGCAAATATGATTTGCATGACTAGCGTTAATCTGAAATTGTACTAATCGAGATAGGATCAGTGTGGCGTGCTGAATTGAGTCCACCCACTTTTTGCCACACAATTTTACGAGAAATTGCAATTAGAGATTTAATTAAAGAGCTTAAATTGAATTAGCTATGAAAGAATTGTCAATTATAATTGCAGTCCAATAGTTGATTTTTCAAGCAATCCTCACAAGTAGAATTTATTTTTGACATACTTTTGCGCGAAAATTCTGCATTATATCACAATAAATAAATAAGGCGTAATTACTTTTAACTTGATTAAATAAAGAACCTTACGCGGCTTAAAGCAAAATTTTATTGCTGATAATTATATTGCTTACACCCATGTTTTGTTATCGATTTCCGAATCATTAAGGTTTGTTTAATCGAATAAATTTTCAGGGTATTTTTTTTATACAATCTCAAAAAACAACCTTGTTTTAGTCTTTAGTTTTGAAATGTAATTTCATGTTAAGAAAGTTTCGTGAAACAATGATAATGTAAAAGAGAGTAATATAATATTTCATCCTTAAATTCGATGCTATTTCCAGTATCATTGGTATCGTTGAAATATCGTCCAATATCGTTGGATCGGGTGTGAACGTCAATTTTTGAGCACAAATTCAACCACTTTTTAAAATTCGTGAAAAAGATCTAATCACTTTCAGTTTCTACTCCAGATTATAATGCGCGACTCTTTCAAATTAGCCCGCACGATACCTCGTGAGCCACGTTTATCTGCCAGGCAGGTTACGCAAACGCTAAAAGGGCTCAAAATTTTTACACCCGAAGAACAATAAATTTAATGTTTAAATTAGAAGGCGTTCTGAGCGCATGGGAACAAAGTGTGAAGAGATGATACATGTTAAGGTGGGGATGATGCACTTTTGATTATTTGAAAGCAAAATCTCCTCAGAAACGTTGGATTTGGAATAAGAAAAAAGTGGGCTGGGATGAGAAGCCTTAAATCATTTGAAAGCAAGAGATGAACTAAAGAAAATGATCAATTTTTTACCTTTTCCCCATTCAATTTTCAAAGAGTGCGAGTGATGGGGGCGGGGTTCTAGATTTTTGGATTTTATTAATTCCCTCCTAGCTATATGTCCTTTGAATTTGATTTATAAACGAGAAGGGTGTGAAGAGAGTCGAATCCCAAGATTTAGTATAATGAGATCGTGATTAAGGCGAAATTTATTATGATCGATCGATTGATTCCAATCTTGGGTACTTGCATCGGATTTAACCTAAAGCTAAATTTTGTTTAGCAGACAATGGAAATGCGCTTCTCCAGCTCACTTGCGTCGGTCTCTTCTGTGCGTTGCAAGAGCTGGAGTTCAAGCGGTAATTATGCAAGTGAGAACTGATGGGATCAATGCCATCAGATTATGCATAAAGCCCAAACAGCTCGTTTTTTTTTTTGCATCAGATGCGTAAAATGAAAATGAAGATGACTGATTGCGATAATGACTCACTTCGTTTGACAGTTGCAGACATTTAAAGCCTTTTTCAGACATTCATTAATCTGAGTTTCAAAGGTGACAGAGAACGTGCCTAATATGAAGATCAGTCTTTAACGTAACACTAATTTACAACCTATCGCCATTTTTTTTTCACTTAAAATTGTTACGCATTTAAAAGTTAAAGTTTTAGTCTAACAAAATTAGTAGAAACCGCATTAGTTTTGATATTTGAGCGTTCAACTAAAAATATACACCAGGAATCAAGTTTCCGGATTCACGGTGAATTTTGGATTTGGAATTGTCTTTTTTGAGCATCGTCGTAAAACTGCTGACAATTTTAAAACCCGAATCTGCCGTAGGTACTGATAGTGAATTGTTAAAGATTTAAAGGAGAACCGGTTTAGTTAAAAAGCGAAAGGACCTGAATGATTGTTTCGTTTAGTTAATCAAATCGCTTCTCGCACTTTTGTTGACAATGTAAGTTTTATGATGATTTAATTGAATTTTCCCTTTTCTTTGCTTCTTCAGTTCGGATGACACCCTCCACGTCAGCCGCCTCATCTTCTCCACCACACCACCAGGTCCACCAATTGTGTCGGCCCCACTTTCACCACGTTCCTCCTCCACCAGTCCAGCTCCACCACCCGTGGCTCCAAAACGAGAAATATGGGTCCTGGTCCCACCATCCTGCCTACTCCAATCCTACGCCCTCCACAGTCAAGTCCGCATCGACCCACAACCTATTTCCCTTTCCCCCCACACCGCCCAAGGACTCCACTACCCCCGACACGGACCACTACGGTGGGGAGGACTCGAAGCCACTTGGTGGGGCCCACCTCAACAAGAACCGGGAAGGTAATGACTGGTACTCAAGTAGTCAAAGTGGGGAGAACCACGAGTCGTATCATTTGTTTCCTAAATCAAACCACCAGAATCTAAACCCAAAGAGTCAGAGCAGTCAAAATGGTAGGAAATCACAGCAACAGCAGAGATCCAGCGCCGGTAAGAAAGACCACTCCGGTGCTAACAGAAACTAACCGAAATTAATTAACAATTAACCGTAATTGCCTAATTGGTGAATAAATCTCTTCAAAATCTGTGGCCGCTTAACTTAACACTCCGAGCCTTACCTACCTCTCTTCAGCAGCTTTACAATCTACAATCTACAATTTACAAAAATGAAAAGAAAGCCGAAGTCCAATGTTTTTAAGATTTAAAAAAGTTTTAATAATAATTGTGTCGGGTAGACGAAAAACAGTACATTTCAAAAATCTGAAATTTCAATTTACTTAGCAACTGAAAATTCAGGTCGTTAATCAAATTCAGTCTGGGACGAATTACCTAAAAACAAAACTTTAAAAATACCACGGGAATTTATAAAATCTAACCATATATAGAGCCATTGCCATCCATGTCTTTATCAGCTATTTATTAGCTATTTTACGGGAACGCTCTGTCTGTCACGTGCTCAAATTAGTCGACTGCTTCCGCTTCAAAACTCAACTGCAAATCATTTTGCTTCGCCTAATTGGCAATGTTTTGAAGTTAGTAAGGCCAAATTTGGTTGCAATCGGTCGGTTCCTTTAAGAGGTCAATAACTATGAAATTTCCCAAGCAATGTTCAAAATTTCATTTGAAAAAAAAATCTATTCATGATTGGGTTGTGGCGGTCAAAGTTTAGGTCATCTATAGTTGATTGGGGTAGATTGATTGTCGATTGGGTCAATGACAACTGAATTTCTTATGTATCGTTCAAAATTTCACTTGCAAAAACTTGAATTGGTATGAATTTGAAAACAAAAACTGCGGGATTGTTGTGAGGCATCCGTTAATGTCAAACATGGTTAAGCTTGGTATAGTTGCTGGTGGAACGCCAAAGGTCAACGTTAAAATAAATCGTTGCAAACACACATAACCAAGTGTAGCGTCTAGTACTCATGAAGAATGAGGGTTTACTATATCTAACCTATCTTATATTAAATATAATTTAGGAGGTCATAGATACAAAGTGTTCCGGTTCACTTGGGTCATTAAAAGTATTATAGCTTTCGTATTCTATAAAAATAGAAAAATTCCCAAAACTCGGGTTTGAGAGCCACTTTCGGAGCCGAAATGAGGGGGAAGGGTCAGACCCCATGACCCATGTCTGACCTTGAGCTCAGTCTTACCCCTACAGTATTCTCCCGCAAACAGCTTTCAAAAACTAAATTCGGTAGTTCGGGGCAACCGGCAAACAGACGGACAGAGCGTTCCCATAAAGTAGCTTAAGCCTCTACTTAATAAATTAACCACGTCTCTCATGAAGCAAATTAAAGCAGCGAATTGAGTACTGTTTTGGGTTTAAAATTCGGTTTGTATGATAATGTACGTTCTATTGGTGAAGGTGAATTACGGTTGACCTGGGTCAACTCATTCTGTGTCAAAGGTAAAGTTTTATCCCGGGTAACACGCTAAATCACGCGTCTTCAGAATTTAGGAGCGGTATTTTAAATCTGTTTGCGGTATTGCTTTCTTTTGAACAGAATTGAGGCTAAAAAGTAATGTATGACATGATTGATTAGTGGACGACCTCCGTTAAAAATCATAAGTACTACCAGTACCGTTTCCATGAAACACTTTGCTAGCTTTGATCGCGAATAGGATAACTATGATCAGCATAAAAAGCATTGAGTACTACTGCTACTTGTGTGTAGTAGATATTAGACTCCAACAGCAGTAGGTCGCTGGAAACAGACTGCCAAAAATTTTGTTGATTTTTCAAGCTTTTCAGCGCTAGCAACTAAAAACGATTGTTGATTTTGAAATGTACTGTTGTTCGTCGAGCCCACAGAATTAATATAAATTACAATAATTGAAAAAAAATTAGTTTAAATACATTTGAAAGGTATGAGAGTAGTTTCAAGGGTTTTAATTTGGAAAGCATTCAATACGGCCGTTTCCTACTTTAAAGACTCCCTAAGTCCAGTAGAAAAGAAATAAAAATCGTGTAATAAAAATTTGAATAGGAGGAGAAGAACAATCGATTTTTGTTAGTACAAGTGGACTTTTCAGCGTTTATGCCGTTATGCGTGGAAATGTTATAATTTGGGTCCCGGCCCCTTTGCCCCACCTTCCTCTAGATTCATCTAATCAATTCTTTGACTCTTAAATAATAAATGTTGCTGAGTCATGTATGTTTTTCATGTATGGGAAAACTTTGCTTTCTTCCCTGTCGCTATCCAGTAATTAAAATGTAACAAGGTCCACTCAAGCCTCTTCTAAAAACTTTTCAATCTCTCTTCTTTTGTCGCCTCTATCCCTCTAGCCAAGGTAGCTAATATTGTGATTCTGATCTCTGAATTCCTATTCTTCGTCCACAGAAGGACGTGAATGTGTAAATTGCGGTGCAACTTCAACACCACTCTGGAGACGTGACGGCACTGGTCATTATCTTTGCAATGCCTGCGGTCTCTACTACAAGATGAATGGCCAGAACAGACCTCTCATTAAACCTAAGCGGAGGCTGGTAAGTGACTTTCCTATAACTTCCACCTGGGCAATTGGCTCCAATAATAAAGTAATCACAAGCACCTCTTCCAAACAAAGACGGAATAGCTCAAGTGTGAATGAAAAAGAGTGCACTTGCCTTGGGAGTTCTATTAAAGAAGCCAGATGCCTTTTTCGTTGTTTTTTATGCTACTTTTTCAAACGGAAATGGTTAGAAAGGAAGAGAAAACTGGTTTAGTTCTTCTTGGAGAAATGGGCACGCACAACTTAACCTTCGTCGTTCGCTTCTTCAAACCCTCCATTTCTTAGCTGTGTCAATTTGGCAGTGTCCGAAAGAATCGATGCTTTTTCACGAGAGCGGAAACGAAAATTGGCATTTGGAGGTAGAAGCATTATGGAAGGAAGTGGCAGTGAAAGAATATAAAATCGCAACTTTTTGTAGAGCGGGCCAAAATATAAAGACATAACTTTTGCGTTCTCTGGGATGAGACGGAAGATTGGCAGTAGAGATAAATTTTGGCCTCATATTAAACTTTGCAGGGATGCAGAGATATGGGAAATGCACTTTTCAAATGGCTTTTGTATGCCGGTAACGCTCAAGATATGAGCTATCCTGTTTTTTTGGACTAATCGATATTAACTTGTCATCGTTAATGATTCATTCATTTCCAACTGCCATCAGGAGGTGCTTTGGCAATTTACGAATTGACTTAGGAGGAGTGAGAGTAGCGTGCAATTCTTTCACACGATGTAAAATCTTCACTTTAATAACAATCGGCTTGATGACGAAAGGAGAATCCTGTCAACTAAAATAAAAACTAGTAATTCAACGAGCAAATTAGGATATAATTTTGACGGATTAAGACTTTTTTTTATTATAGCTTGGGAATGAAATAGTAATTTCTTCGACTGATGCATTGTTAGGCCGTTTTTTTTTTGTATTGCTTTAAACCTTGTCAAGGTACTTGGAAGTACTCTGTGCTGATGAAATATTCTAAAGTTGCATTTGCACTGTGGCAAATGTATGCAGGAAGACTTTTGAAAAATGCTAAGCAAAAAGGGGTTGAATCTACCTCTGATATGGAGTGATTGAATCTGATTGCAGAGAATTGATTTTCACAATGTCTTCCTAAGACTTATCATTGGATAGAAATGTTTTATAACTTACCTGAGAGTTTAATCAAATAGGAGTTTTTTTCTATTAATTATTTTCGGTTTAAATCTTAAACTTTGCAGCACATATTCCTCCTCTACTGCAGGATTCCTCCAAAAATCGATTATAAATAGTTATATAGATTCACATCAGGAGGCGTACTGATTAGAATCTCTTCCATTTACTTGGCCCGATTCTGCTTACAGCCCTATTTTGCTCAATGACTTGTGAAAATTGGATAGGGGAGAGGATGGAAGCGCTTTGAATTGTATTGAATCATGATTTCATTAGCATAAAATAAACCCATTCAGAGAGAAATTCCAATGCTTATATTGAATTGCAAATTGATTCAGTTAGTCAAGCTTTTCCTGGATACTTCAAATCTTAAGTAAAACCTCTATAAAGTGTAAACCTCATTTCAATACGGTTATAGAAAACGTCTTATTCGTTTCGTGGAAGGATTATTTTGGTATCTAAAAGTTAAAGAAAAATTGTATTCAAATTTAGAACTGAAAGAATGGCAGAATGTCAATACTGAGAAAACCTAAACCGAGAAAACCAAAACCGAAAACCCTAATATTTGTTTTCACGATTTTGGTGCGGTTTGTGCAAATTATAGGATTAATTATGCGATACAAATTATGTCCTTTGCATTGTGTATATCAACATCGTTTGTAAAGTTCTGTTTATCTTCAAATTATTTTGATGTATTATGTCAAGTAAAAAGTATAAATGCTATTGAAATTGGATAAGGACCGGATGAAATCGCTTTGACCCTTAAAATGTACCATAATCGTTTTATATCAGCTTGAGGTGAAGGTGATAAGGGAGGGATAACTCAAAACTGTTATTAAATTTAAATCCACTTCCTTTATTAGGGCCCCTGGAAGGTCTGTTGCATTTTTCTAAAGGTTAAACTTGTGTGTTCCATATGTTGTAAATAGTGCTCTTGAAAAGTTGTGTAAAAACAAAAGGGTTAAGAAAAATAAAACATTATAATTGGTCGATCTGCCTAACTTCTGCCTAATTCAATTCCCGCTTCTCTTGAATATAAAAATAATCTCTCTTTGGAATGACCTGATCTGAATTCTTAATTACTCAAGTTCGACCGCGATGAGTTGGTAGGACTAATTCAACGGCTAAAATAACTCCAACCAACTCCGTATTGTTGTCATTTCCTTTTCAAGCAGCTTGAACCAGTATAAATATGACGAACTTTAAGTATAAATATTGAATGTAGTATTTTAAAGAATTTAGTAATGTCAAATGTCAATGACATACAATTTTTTCTTGACAAAACTGGCACAAATTGGAGGAGATATCCTACTGAAAATGAGTTTTCAAAAACTGGATCTAACGGGAAATATTTTGAAAAGATTAGAAAAATTCAAACACGGTTTTACTTCCGGTCTGAATTATCGTTCTATCAACCCCAAACATATCGTCGTCGTTTCCTTTGTTCTCCACGATCCCCTTCTTCACATGATACAGGTTTGGGAGGCGGTTGTTATTTGAATGATGGAGTTTTTAGATTGTGGTTCCTGTATTTGCAGTGAAGCCTCATTTGAAAATTAAAGTAACATATTAATGGGGTAGTTGATTATGAGAGTGAATTAGTGGCTAGAATTAGCCTCGGACTCAACCAATTTCAAAATATTTTTTATCTCACCACTTTATCTCAGTTAAATCACCCTTGCAGGCCCAGAGCACTTACCCTGGCGTACCAGATACCACAAAAATTCTAATTTCCATAGCACACTACGCTGGGAATATTGCATAATGAAGAGCGGCTCTCGATTTCAATTAAATTTTTATTAGGCGTTGGGAACATGAGAGGTAGTTTAAGTGTGATTTGGATGGTTTTCCTTGTGGTTTTTGGTGGTCGGTTGTGGTTAGTCGCGTTAGGATGTCAAGGAACAAAGGGCATTGGATTATAGACCTTTTACTTTACTATTAATTAGGATCTTAGCTTCTGTGCAGCGGTGCTCATGCGTGGAGACGACACGGGAGATAGCCTATGACGAACCTCAAAAATAATTTATGATGCCATTTAAATAATACACTAAAAACGCTCAGAGGGACAAATATTATAAATGACATAAATAAAAAAAATAAAAAATAATATTCCGCAAAGTGGGGCCAAAAATATCAGAAAATAGTTAAATTAATTTCGAAATCAATTATGAAAGCCTACTGAAGTTTTAGCAATTCTGATTTTCTGAGTAACAAATTAGTTTTCGGAAACTGGCATCCTTTCTAATGTAGCAGAAGTAATAATTCTGTACTTTAGAAAAATGCTGTCCCGTGATGTCAACTAAGGATACTACAAAGTTTTTAAGTTTTGAATTTCGAAAAGAGGGGAGTGTCAGTTTATTAGAAAAACAAAGGGGTCACAACATATTATGGAGATAAAGATCTTGGAAGAGACATAAGTTTAAGGGTTACCTTTCCATTTTAACGATTTGAAGGTAAGGTCGTGAGGACTGAGACTACCATCTCCCCTTTATCCTTCCCTCCAGGTCACCCTCCCTTAAATTCATAATGATGTACCCTTAGTTTTAAATTCTTGAAGACTTTGGACTTGTTACATGTCATGGGTCAACTCAGGGACTTAAGGGCCTCTTGATTGATTATGGAGACAAATCCTGGAGCATCCAGTTGAATAACAGGGCTAAAGTTTAGGATGCGGGTACACAATGTCACAATGGCTTATTCTTGCATTCGGAATGTTGTATTTTGCTTCACATCTAGATACCGTTAGTTTTAAAATACTCCCCTTTCCCAGATTTTATGCAAGCCTGCAAAAGTTCTGTTTTCATTTTATTAATTTTTCCCCGAAAACTGTTTTAAACACTTGGTAATCAACTTAACATCCACCCACACTTGTTTTGTATCATTTAAATCGGCATATTGATAAGTAAATTAACTATTAATTAATTATATGATTTGAGTCACCCCGACGAACTTTGAAATAAGGACATGAGATTTATTTAAGTTGAAAGTACACACAGTACAGCCGTCTGCTGCAAATAAGGAAGTTCTAAAGTACTTTTTTTTTGTTTTTTGAATAATTTCAACGGCGCTCAAGACAGCTCCACCCGGTCTTTTGCAATTGTTTAGGTACTAGGTGCATCAATGTTTCAAGATGTCAGATCCTTGTCCATGTAGCCTTGTTCCAAAGGAATGTTTTAGTCAGGGTTGAGCACCTGAGCAGACGGAATTTTAAAATGGTTGTCGTTGACTGAGAATCGAAGAGACCCAAATCCTCCATCCTTGTCAACTTTAATTGTCATCCAGAGAGAAGAAAGTATACATTTGTTTAGAAAAAAGAAACAAGGAACAAGTTTTTTTTATTTGAGACAAAGGTAGATTCATTAGTGTGCTCGTTCTGGAGACATTGTTGCTGCATTCTAGAGTGCCAGAGGACTTTCGGTGATTTAGACCAGTACGGGGTGGTCCCTCACTTTATTTCAAAAGGGTCTCAAGCATGTCACCAATCGCTGGATTCCTTCGTCCAATGCCCCTTCCAACTCGAGCAGGGAAATTTTCGTTTAATAAAAATTCCAACCAATTCCTAAAGAAAAACGAGCCTCAAACGTAATAAAAGAGGTCTAAAAAATAATACAATTAATATAACCCAAACTCCTTTATTTCTCAAGACATGGTTACCAACTCCGGTCTCATTTACCTCACCACACACAAAAGCTTGGAGTTCCGCTTCGGCATAATAAAACTCTCTTCTTATTGTTAGGTATAAATTTTTATGATATTTCTGATCATTCGCTTAAAACGTAACAGAATTAGAGGGTGAAGGAAAGTTAGAAGCCGCCAGGCTCGGCAAATCGTCTATTATAAAACATTGGAACACAGTTCATAAATTAATGTTACATTTTTTTTTTACTTTTTTTCTTCCCTATGCTACGTAAGCGAGTCTACTTTTGTAAAAGAGAATATATTTCGTTACAAATTTCGTTTAAGTTTGACTATTTTATTACAAGGAGGAAGTGTTAAGGAGCTTCCCAACTCAAAATATTTAATGATTCCAGCAATTTGCCTGGTCTCGTCTAGGCTCCTAACACTTTCGTAATTTTCAATAATAATAAGATCTTGTTATAAACCCATTCCTTCCATTTTAATTGGAACAATTGCTCTTTTTGAAAAGGTTACACAAAGTGCATTTACGGTGAAATTGTAGGGTTGTAGAAGGTGGGACGACCTTAGGATCGGGGCCCTTCTGCCCAACTTTTAAACTACCTCTTATGATTTCGAGTCCTTCTTGAAGAAGAAGAGAGGTAAGGGCTAGTTAGGAAATGATTATAATCTGATCGGGTTTTCATGTTTCGATTCTTCATCTCAAAACCCAAACAACTCTTTCATTATCATTATCTACATCAATCTCATCATCATCTTGATTTTGTAAAAAATGGACTTGTGGTCAATAGGCGCACACACCTCTAAACCATAACCCTTGTAGCAATTCTGGCAATTGCCTCGTTATCTTCGCCTCACAGTATGAAATGAGGCAAGGCACAGAGATTTAAGTTTAACTTTGCAAAGGCAGTCAAGTCACTTTTTAAATCTGCCCTCCGCTCGCTCTCCCAACAAATTGTATAGCATTAAATTCAAATTTTACCATCATCAAAAACCGCAAGAGCTCTCCATTATGAAAAGTATCTTCAGAGCCTAGATCTGAGGCCACAGTAACAACGTTTGCGGAGCAATTGACGAAAACAAATAATTTCAATCCTGTTCTACCGCACACGGAGTGCGTGTGCTGAATTACCGTCCAAATTATTATTGAAAACTTCCTACAAATAGTTGTAACATAAACGGGGCATAACAATGGAGTTCTACCATGATTCTCTCTAATTTGAATTATCGTTAGGCGACCGACCTCGTGAAAAAAATTACAAAGTTATTCGTCAACTGAAATCACGCTCTCTGCTTAGAAAATGTCACAGGGCTACCCGCATAATGCTTGTCGCGTTATGCGGAATTTAGAAAAAAAAAACATTTAAATGTCAAACATTTTTTCGATTTTTTTATTTGAGGGGAAATAAAAAGGGAAAGAAAGATTGATGTTATGGGATGAGGTCTTGTGGCAGTTTTTTCTTGGTATTTTTTCGGTTGTTGTAGCTGCTACTTAACTTATTCTTCTGCCTCAGAGGCTAACACACTTTGACTTTGGAAGCAGAGAGGCTTGAAAACACGCGAGAATCGAATCAGGATGTAGATGCTGCTCTTGGGCACTTGTTCTGAATTACGGAAACGTAGCCACCCTCCAGCAATGTTACTGGAACCGAGGGCAGAAAATTCAAAAGCGGAAGCCTTCACAACCACTTAACAACTTTTAACCTCAGAATTTTATCCACCCTACACCAGAAAATCAATCTCTTTTTACTTGGTTTTGTTAGTGTAACATTTTAAAGAAATTCTTCGCTTTTCTAAAAGTAAAATTGGTAATTTTCATATCAAAACATTGCTTAAATAATTAATTATTGTTTCAAATTAAAAACCAGACGTTTTCATGTTATGGACTGCTGGAAATCATTTGAGAATTCTTGTGTGCTAAAAGCGTTCAACTGGCATTTCGCTGAGAGTCATTGCTTTAATTATTAATCACAGCAGGAGAATAAACGAAGCCAAAAAAAAAATCAAATAGAAAATGAACACGCGCCCAAACTTTTCTTATAAGTCATCATGAAAAGTCTTGGCACCCCATGCATCTGTTTTCCATGTCCAGGTTCCCTAATTGCTTCACAAATGCTGCATTGTTTTAGAGCTGATGTTACTTAAGGGCTTTGCAAAAACCTAGCCGAACATTGCCTTTTAATTATTATTTAATTATCATTTCAAGTGCCTCATTTTTTAACAGTTTTTAAATTCCTTTTTGTTAGATTATTGGATCTAACTCCAATTGTCAAGATACTTTTTATCCCTTCAGATTTACTTTTGAATAGACGCGGAATTTGGAAGGAGTTGCGGAACCTTTAAATTCTTATGAATAGTCTCCTGTCAAAACCTTGTTTATTTAAACACTTTATAACCTGTACATTTATGACAATTAGACGGGACACGCCCCTCTAAAACACCTTAAGAAGTTTCTGGTATTCTAAAACTCTCGGGACCACTTTAGAATAGAAAGTCAAAACTTCTTTTGCTCCTAATTCAAAAACCTCTTTTCCTTCATGTCATCATTCTATTCTCCACTTTTCCTTATTGAACTCCTAAATTGAAATCACTGGAGAATTCCCTTCTCTCGGCATCTTCCCTACCAACCTGTCAAATTTAGATTCCAAGTCAGTTCACTTGTTTAAAAAAATCAGGGACAAAAGCTGTCAATAGTTGGAACAAAGGAGAGAACCAATTCCCTTGAACATTTGTTTATCTCTTGAAAGGAAAAGTGAGCATTGTAAAAGGGTGGTAGTTCATGTGGAATTGAAAACAACAAGAGGGCATAAGGGCTAATATTACAGAAAAAAAAATGGAAGAGGCATATAGGGAAGGGATGACTTTGCAATAGAGCTCTTGGGCCCGATTTCTAATTTGAAATTGAAGGGATTTGGAATTGGGAGATGACGGGGAAAAGGTCAAAGATTCAGTTTGGTCGTCTGAAGCTGTTTCCATGGATTGATTCGTCCCTTGCGAAGGGGCCTGTCCTCAACCCTAGAAAAAGCCCATCTTCAAATCCCTTTTGGGCTTCCCATTCTTCCCAACAAATCCTTTTGTTTAAGCTTCCCTAATCTTTCTTTTTCAGAAGAGGAGCAAAGTGAGGAGCACTTTGTCCTTTGTTTTGATTGAATTCCTTAACGACACCACGGAGGAGGGCAGTTTCTTAAATCCATTTTCTTGGGCCTATCTCTCAATTGTTGTCCAGCAGGGGGCTTAGGGAGAGATCATGAGGTCCATGGGCCAGTGAAAGGAATGGGATGGGAAAATGGTTCATGTCTTGACTTGTAGTGACATATTCACTCAGCCAGAAAATTTAGAATGGTTTTACTTTGAATCCTTCTTTAGATGTCCTTTGCCAACTTGTGCGGAAGGGTCAAAAGTGATAAGAAAACTAATAAGTGCGGGATCTTCGCCTGGCACTTATGGATCACTCTCCGTAGCTCATTTCAAGTATATTTCACTCTTACGATTTTTTTCCTCTTATTTTGAGCACAAAATCACGATATTATGTATTTTTTAACAAAAGTATATTACAGTATTCTCAAAACTTAAGAAATATATTTAAACGTTGTGATCCAAGTCATTGAATCAATAGTCCAGCTTATAATTACTAAAATGGTGTCCTTTTTACTATCGATAATTTTCAATTATTGACCAAGTTCAACTTCATTTAAATCAGTTTACAAAATCTTAAAAGTTACGACGGTAAAAATTGTTTTAAAAGTTTACAAAATTTTAGATTAAATTTCATATTAATTTTTGTAACTTGAGATTTGAGCTAGTGTTTTATCTTTGCTGCAAGTTTTGCTTTGAATTGTGGAAAATGCATGGGAAGATTTGATGGGAAAAAAAAACAAGGCCCGTAAATTATTTACGGAGAAGCTAAATTAATTAAATATAAATTAATTGGCAAAACCCAAGCCAGGATTTCAGCTTTTTATTCTCTTTTTACACACTAGTATTAGGAGTAGGTACCTTGGAATACGCTTTCAGCAGCATTTGCTCATTTTTTGGTTTCCGGTTGTCAGGTAAAGAAATATGAAGATGATTATTAAATCTTCAAGAAGTCGTCCGTTTGTTTCGTCCGAGGATCTCTCAAGCATGCGCAAAGGATAGCAATGGCAATGTTTCCAAGATCAGCCAGCCCGAAAGAAAATTTTGGCATGCTAGATTCTTTTTCATACCCTTATTCTACAGTGTGAATAAGAGCTTTATTAATTTGCAATCTTATTGTGCCGACTGAATTCTCAACTCTTTGTGGAATATCCCTAACTTCAATTTGAGTTGGAAAACGATTTTTGGTTTCTTGAACTTCACGGTATGATGCAAAATTAAAATTATCCATTCCTTTCCGTTTCATTTCCGTTTTGGCACTCTGCTCCGTGAAAGGAGGAAATGGGTTCCAAAGTAAATGGTTGTAAAGGTGCCCAAAATGGAGGCGTGGCCGGGCTTAAGAGCTTGACTTTCTAAGTGCAGAGTTTAGAAGAAGGATTTACTTTTATTTGAACCATTTGCACCTTCCTTTTGTCACTTTTTGAAGGAGGCTTTTATATGGGATTTAGAAGTAAAAGCATATTATTAGTCACAGGTGCGCTGGGTTCCACTGTACATGAGAAGACGGCAACATCTGGGAAGTATGACATGCACTTAAGGTCAAACTGACATTTCAGGCAGGTACTGGAAGGCTCTTTCTTAATTGGACTCTAGCACGCGTGACGCTGGAAGGGAACGATTTCGAATTGATCCAGATTTGGGAAAAGAGACTTCTCCCGACAAGTCCACGTCTTACAAGGAAACCTTCGATTTCCTTATCCAATATTCGATATTTCTACTCGTGCTCATCAGCCAAATTTAAATATCCAGGAAATTCAAATTGTGTTTAGAAAACAAAGCGTGGACTTAACTATTCAACAGGACAGTTTTAAGCCCAACAGACGAAAAGTTGGATTTGAAGGGAATGAAGAGAAATAATTGCTTCCGGTTCTTTTTTAACTAAGGGAGCATCCTTCCATCTTCTTCTTATTAAACTTCACTGGACAAACGGGTTTTTGTTTCTTCGAGTCCGCCGCATGCCAAGAAAATGTGCTCACCTTCCCTAAAAAAAGTCCGTTTATATTAATTCATTCATGAATGAGAGCATTTTAAACCCGAAATCATGCCTTATAACAGACTATTAATAACCGGATGCCAAATGTTTCTTATTTTGGAAGGTGAACGGTTAAACATTTTCTCTTTTTTTCTCTTAAGTTAAGCATTATTGACTTCAGGCCATTTTTCACATGTCCACTAATTAGGCTCATTGTGGTTTTCTCAACCTAACAATCGCTAGCAGGTTCTACACCGTAGGCTTTTAAGCAAAAATCATAACATAATGGATGCACTAATAAAAAAATGGGAAAATCAAAACTTCAAAACAAGTTGGAGTCCACTTTATGCTAAATCAGAAAAAAAGCATGAATATAACACTCGGCTAAAATATTTAAACTGAACAAAATAAAATGTACTCAACACTTGAAAATTCAGAATAATTAAGTAAACTGCCAGAGAATTACAAGCACGAGACTTTTTTTGCAATACGGAAATTTTAATTGTTCTTAGAAATGATTTATTTTTGTATTGACTTTAGAGTGATTATCAAATTGGCTAATGTTGATAAGTATTAGCATTGGCATCAAGGGCACCTTGTTGTAGATAGCTATCGTCGGAGAAAGTCCTAGTAACAATTTTTGGAGTACAATATTTACCTTTGGTATCTCGTTCTGCCTCTATTAAATGGAAAGGTAGAATCCAGAGGCAAACATCAATAATAAGGGGAGTGGACACCTTTCGCTCCATTTTTCTTTCCCTGGAAACCATCATCATCAGTCGAGACCCCGATGAATAATAGAAAAAGGGCCCGAATGTCGATAAAGCATTCAGCTCCTTCACATAATTCCCGCCTGCCACATCTACAGCTTTGATACTATTAAAAGCAGTACTCTTCCAGTGCGTTACAAAAGGGAAGGAGACGCGTCCTTATCGGCCAATCGCCCATTAAAATATTGCTAAATAATATTGCATTTCCCTCGATCCTCCCCATTCTCGCCGCCATAATACTCTCTACATTAATGAGATTTTAAATTTAATCATTTCTAAAGTTCACAGTAATTCACTTTTGCAATCAAGTAAGAACCTCTTTTTTGCCATTTAATATATACCGACCACTAATGCCCTAGTTTCTAAATTTCCAGCCGGAATTAATTTTTTAGTGAAATCTCTTTTCTTCGAATAGATGAAATTGGGTATTATGATCTAGTTTATAGATTAGAGGAAGTTTAATTTAAAAAATGCGGAGTAGTGAATTAGGCGGTTTATTTTTTGAATTTTTGAACTCTTTTATGCAAGAAGTACTGCCCAGGAAGCTCTCCGGGGTTGCGCAAAGAATAATGAAATAGGGCAGATGGAATTGTGTGATAAGCATCTCCGAATTGTTTACTATTTGAGTCTCTATTTCAACTTCTATGAAGAAAATATTGTGCTGAATTCTTATCTCCCTTGGTCATCTCATGCATAATGATTTATTTTCCGGTTCTCATGTGATTTTTCTCCAGCAAATCCAATAAAAGCTAACCAGGCTTTCCCATACTAGGTATACGCCTAAAATATTCTTATATACGTTTTTGCAATTCAAAAAATATCTGATGTACAGAAATTATTTAAAATACCCTTCCCATATAAATACCAAATAATACCAGTTTTAAAATAACAGTAATTCATAACGATTTCGAATAATTTTGACAACTTTAACGTTAGTATACAACATTTCGACTTAATTTCTTTGTTTTATGTGTCTAGGAATTTAACGGGTTTACGGCATCGCTAATTGACAAGTTGTTCTTTATGTTGTCGTTTGGACTATCTTGATTATGTTTCATCGGAATTTGCAAAAACTAGATAATGAAAATAAATCGAAAACTTGTTCGGATGTTCTTTAGCAAAAGAAATCTGCCTCAGAATGTTTGTTAATGACGCTGCGAAAGACGTACTCGGAGTCTTAACTTGGAATTTAAAATAAACGTTATACATTTTAGATGTATAATGTAAAAGTCATTCCAATAAATTTTGTGGAGTCTGATATTCGCTGAATGCCAAAGTCGTGGTACGTAATTATTCTAATCAGAATTTTAGTTTACTTTGATGTATTAGCGCCGAACTGTAATATAGTTTTGCGAAATTTAAATCTTATAATTGTCACTTTTGAAGCTATTGATTAGCGTTTTTTTCTTAAAAATGAATTATTATATTTTTCCAAATGGTTTAGCGTGGGTCGATCAATAATGTGCCACAATGGACACGGAAATTGTCAAAGTTGTTACTTTTGTCCTTTCTCAAAAACTATTGTCCTGTCAGAGAAGAAGCTCTTAAGGATCGTTAAGCGACATTTGAACCACCCCTCCAAATACTCCAAATAAATATACACTTCAAATGAAGCCCAAATAGTTTCCTTTAAAAAATAGAGTGTGCACAAACTGCCTCCCTTCTTTTAGGAGCAGAAAAATACGTTCTTTACTTAGTAACCAAAAGTGTGCCTTCGGGAAGCGAAGAAGTTAAAACGTTTTTCCGTTAAATGAGCCATTAGGTTCCGGTCCTAAGTTTATGGCAAAGGCAATGTCCTTCTAATTTCTTTTTTCGTTTTTGCAGTCTGCAGCCCGGAGAGCTGGTACGAGCTGCGCGAATTGTAAAACTTCAACTACGACGCTCTGGAGACGAAATCAAAATGGCGAACCCGTCTGCAACGCCTGTGGACTCTACTACAAATTACACAACGTAAGAATAGAAATGGGCCCTTCAAAAGCTTTCATAAATTACACGCCGGTAGTCTTGGCTACCCCAGCGATTAGGATGTGAAACCCAATGATTATAATACGTAGTGAGGTAGTTTGGAGGGTTATAAATAGCCTTTGGGATTGGTCCCTTAAAAAGGGTATCTAGAACTGTGTCATGTGGGACACTAGCTGACGCAGGACACTTTTGAATAGAAGGGGCGTTTTATTTTTGTGCTTGAGCTTGGTGCCAGTCTCATGGAGAGAGAAAAACGACGTTTTAGAATTGTAGAATATAAAAAAAAACATGAAAAACGATTATTGAAATTAAAGTGTCCTGCGTCTTCAGAGGAGGGAAAGGAGGGAGGGGGCCTTGGACACAATTTTATTGTCCCAGGGACTTTCTGACACCAGACGACCCTTAAGGGCTCTGGTGGACTAGTCACCAGGAGTTTCTTAAGGTTAAGAACCTGAAGGAAGTTATTTTACGGGAACCCATTAGAAATGTAGGAGACAAGGAATCTTGTTCAGAATGCTGACGAAGACTGTGATCTTGAAAGAATCCTGGGAATTTACAAATCTCCCACCCATTTTGACTGATGAGGGTTAAACTGGCAGCGTGTGGACACATCCATCTGTTTTTTGAATCTACTTCAACGATGAGTGAAAGTTGTGCTTTCATTTGTTCAAAATAATGAGCATTTGGTTATTTTCGGCGTTTTTTCCATTTTCACACTGAAACAAATGCGCACACAAATTCTTCTCCTTTTGTATACTATTTTTGAAAAAACAACAACAAACAGACTAGAATTTAGCTTTGTGGTAGACCACTTTTCTCCACCACTATTAGAGTAGTTTAAAGATAGCCGCACTTTTTTTCTGATTCTTTTGATATTCCAATGGCCGATGAATATCAAGGTTTCCTGCATTTTAGTTCTATTCTTTCCCCGGAGGTAGGACAGGAATATATTATGTAATCACATGCTGGTCTATTGAGGCCTGAAATATCACCTAACCTTTCCTCTGACCTCTTAAGGGACAAAGTTCCAATAAGCTCTGGAATTCTTTACAAACCGAATCTCTGTGTCCTCAAAAAAAACGTCTCTAAACATCGGAGGAGGGGAGAGTGTCTCCCATTGAATTTTGGACAAGATACAGTTTATTTATAAAACATCCTCCGACAACTAATAGTCTAAGTATAGGGCATTGAATTACACTTTTAAATACGATACAGTTGTCAGAGGAGGCGACTCCGCTCTTAACTGCCGCCGCTCCTTCCGAAAGAAAATAGACAGCCGGATCTCGACATTCTGGTGACGACAACAATGTGTCACAAAATTAGTTTTTACCATATTTTGTCTTAGCTTGCTAAAATTAAGGTACTCGGAAGGATTCATTTTGTCATTTAAGAGTAACACGTTTGGATCAAGATAATAGAGCCCGATGATGACAAAAGGAATTTGGAAAATACCGTACTTTACATTGATGTAAGACTTGTAAAAGTCGGCAAGATGTGATGACCTATCCGAGGTTAATTGTCCGAATCCAAAAGGGAGTAAGTGTGAAATGTTAAATGCGGAAGTGCCTCTTGAAATAGTTTCTGTTAAGTAAAACCGGGTCACTCGACCAGAAAAATAAAGGAAGACTATAGAAATTCGGGTAGAAATGCCAATTGAAATAGAAAAATTCGTGTAGATATGTTTTACAGTAAGCGGCACATTACCAACCAATTATTTAAATCCGGAAAATATTTTATTATTCTCTTATTCTTACTTGGACTTAACTTTATGTCCAAATATTACGAAAAAATAGAACCTCCTCATAAAGATTTATGTCGAATAATTTTGATATTTATTCATTTTATTTTACCACGTTTAGGAAGAGAAATTGGGTCAATATGTTTGAAGGATATGTTCGGGCGATTAAGCACTCTGTTAGTCTTATTAATACCAAAAAAAGTCTTTAACTGATTTGTGTAGGTTTTTGTAGATAGGTATAAGGTGATTATACATGTGCAAAAAGTCAAGTCTTTCAGCCACATTGCGATTGCGACTACTTGAAGGAATGAATTTGTGAGATTGTAGAGAAGTGAGTAGAGCAATATCCGAGATGCATTTATCCTGCGTGAAGTGTTATTTGGAACCGGAAGACTTGGTCCATGAAGCAAAAGCGTAAATGTGCGGATCGGAGGGTGCTGTGTTCCTTAAAAAACCGGAACTGAGCCCTAATGTTCCTGGAGAGGCCTCTCTGTGTCTCTGTTTGTTTGGATTAGCATTCCAGAGGAGATGAGAGGGAATTGAGAATTGTCATTGTTAGACTAATGTTGTTCTTCCAAATGAAGAGGGTCATGTAGCCATTAGGTTGAGACAGGAGCCAAATACGAACCCCAAGGGTTGCAACTCGTACTTTAAGGCTACGCAAAAGGGATCTTCTACTGTTATTGATGGAGACAGACAAATGTCGCGACATCAAGAAAACCCTCCACAAACTGTCACTTCATTTTGACATTCAAATCCATTACTTCTCTTACCACAACCAAACCTAAATCGATTGTTTAAACTTTTAACCAAAGGATGGTCAAAAGAAAAAAGACAAATTGAAAACCAATACAAATAGAGTAGGAGCAGAAAAGAAAGAGTTCATAGAATTTAACAAATAACATACCCCACCTTTGGAGAGGACTTTGGTGAAAATCTTTCGTAAATGCTTCTGTGAAGGACCTACTCCTATCCATGCTTCTAAAAAGCTAATTGTCAAACATTTTGTATGTTACTATATTTTGTCATGTAATCCTACAAAGCTAATTGTTTTCACTCCTTACCTTACTCATTTTCTAAGCCTTCAAACAATCCAAAATTTCCTTCATCAAAGTGAGAGCCAGGGTAAAAAAAATATAGTAAAAGAAATGAAAGCTAGAATTATTTGGCATAGTTTGATCAAAAAACGAATTGAGAAGAAAGTCTCCACTCTCCAGGAAGGGTTTACTATGTTGCGAGAGAGAATCAGCTAACGCCTTCAAAATAGAGGTTTTTTGAATAGTGATAAATTTAGGGATTTGGTTACATAATGTGGACTTGAGGTCCTAATCAGCTCAAGTCCTTTTTCATTTTTCTCCAAAAGGGCTTTGGAATTGATGCCATAGTTAAAACCTTATTAAGTTTAATAGGAGGGACTGTGAAATGAGCTTAAAAAGGCCTTGGTGAGAGGTAGCCTTAAGATTTTTTTTTTTCAGTTTTTGTATTTGCCGCGTGGCCGGCGTGTGCCTCTGTGGAAGGGATTGGGTAGATAGCTAAATCTATTTAAGTTCTATTGCCTTCTTTTGTTGTGCGAGTGTGACTAAACTCCAAAGAACACACTTCCATTATCCACTAGCCTATCCGTGGAAATTGCAATTTTATGGTGGATTATATAAGACATCTTCCACCCTCCAACCTCACTTTTCAACCCTCGGAAATCACAGATCACTCTCCCAGTCTAACAACACAAAATACATGACAAAAATGTGGATACATTTATATTTACAATTTGGGATCACAGGCTATTGGTTATTCTCTCTAAAATATTTGTTTGTATAATTGAATTTTTGACTTTACTAAAAAACATTTATCAACGTCCGTTTTCCTAAAACTATGTTCAATTTAGAGTTTTTGTGTTGAATCAGTATTCAAGTGTATTAATAAGAAGGAAGTAGCTTTAGTTTCAGAGAATTGAGAAAGGAATTTATTTATTTGGCGAAAATTTGACGACACATCTGAAACGTTTTATACTCATTTGCGAAAAACCCGGCAAAAACAGAACATTATCGTATTTGATTACGTACAAGATTTAAAATTTTTAAAATTATTTCTCTATTTATAATATTTTATTTAAAAAAATTTTAAAACGTACCCTAAAAAGATAGGACGCAATGTACTTGATTATAAACCTTTTATCGGCGTCTGATACCAAAATAGAAAGTGTTTATAGCGTTGGGCAAGACCACCAACTTGAAATTTGGAATGATGATTAAGGGATTGATTGCTCTCAAGATTTGACCTCTGAAGAGTCATTAGTCATATTTTAAACCTTCGGTCTGAATAGGGTGTTTTGATGTAATGTCAAGCCTTGGCAGCACCCGAGATGGGCTGAATCGGACTTCAGAAGAGGTTCTGGTTGAAAGTATGTTAATTAAAAATCCTATTTTGAAAACGGTAGTATACTTGTGCTATTTGGAGAGAGGAGGCGGTCCTTTGAGGAGGGTGTTTTGGCTCTGATTTTGATGCAGCACTCTGTATCTCCTTCCCAGCTTTAATGCAGTTCCCAACGGGCGGTGTACGGTGTGATGGCATGGATGGATTAACTTCTAAGAAGCCTCAATTCCTCCAATGATTATCAGACTCCCTCCTGCTACACTTTTTAATGTGACACTGATTAATCGATTTCTTCAAGAGGCCCTTGTTTACGCCACACGAGTTGGTTGGCCCTTCTCAAGAGCCAAATGAGTGGGATTGAAAGGTGGTCATGAATCTAATTTGCAAGCACTTGCTCTCCTATTGTTGAGGCAGAAGGACTTACTGTTGCTGGAAGGAGACTCTAGAATCACTTTGTGATTCCTCCAATCTCATTAACACTTCTTCTCATCCATAGAAGGGTGAATGGGGAAACACGTGCGATGGAGGGAGATTGACAGGACAATACGCACAGGCCCCCTACTTTGTTCATTTGCATTTTTAATTACGAAAATTGTAACAAATTATAAATTAAACTCTTGAAATCAAGGGAGGAGAGCTACAGCCTCTAAGGTCTGCATTCCAAAGAGACCAAAAGCCAAACTCACTCCAGTCAAGCCCCCTTCGTTCCTTGAAAATTTCATTCAATTCGATTCTTGCTAATCAATTTAGGAATTTTAAGCATGGTCTCCGCTTCTAAACAATACCGTGCTTACAAGAGAAACTGGGCATCCAGAAATAAACAATTTCTTTATTTTGCTAAACATGAACGAAATATTTTGAACAAAAGCCTCACTTTCATCTTAAATTTTAAAGCTATTTCCGCCTCATAAAACCATACAATAACAGAAACCTATTCAAGTGTCCATTTTTTTTGTGATAAACATGGTGTAAGGTTTTCTGGATTTGAAAATAGACGAAAATTCCATTTAAAATTGATACTGCAAAAATTTACTTGCTTAAATTTTACTTCTACTTATTCTTATCAAGCAAGTAACGCATTATGACTGAACAAGCTTTGATAGGACAGGGAATCCCTTAGGGGACAGTTTTAAATAAATGAAAAGACATTGTCTCTGTGAACGCTATACTCGAGCATGGGTGGTTAGGATATTTACTATATTGCAGCAGGCCTCTGTATTGCTTTTGAAAACGTATATGTTGGAAAACGATTTTTCATTTTAGGTTCCTGCTAACGCTGGAAAAGTGTAAATGTTTGCCCTGTGGTAGGCTCGCATGACTCCCCGTAGGTGCTCGTTTTATAAAGTACTTGAAGCCTTTCCGCCGATTACAAAAGGGCCCCTTAATGAAAAGCTTCTTCCTCTTTTTTTTTTATAAGAATCAATTACGAAAAGTGGAGAAGGGAGTTTTTCACCCACGCTAAAACTTTTCCTTTTGCGTCAGTGTCAGGCAGTCCCTCCTGTCGGCGGTGTTAGAAGGCCTTCAAATTTCCCACAGATGCTGCGTTTTCTTAGCTTTGCTAATGCCCCTCTTATTTTGTGTCTCCTCTAGGTTAATCGTCCAATAACAATGAAGAAAGAGGGGATTCAAACGCGGAATCGAAAACTGTCTTCTAAATCGAAGAAGAAGAAAGCGTCGCTGGGCGGAGGCCATCACCAGTTGCAGCAGTTTCATGATATTATTAAGCCACTAGACAAGAACAATTCGACCACTGCCTTCTCCTCATATCCAACCAACATGAACAACTCGGGGGTTGGACTCGGCGGATCCTCAATGTCACCTTATATGTAGGTCAAACATTTTTAAAAATTGACTTTTAAGGATGTTCCCTTTTTTTTCTATACATTTGGAACTGGAATCCTTAATGCAGGAAACTTCTGTTTCAGGTATCACAACACTGGTCTCCACCACCATCCCCACCACCACCACAACGCGATAGGTGGTGGTGGCTTCAATCTTCCTTCCGCCGGCCCCACTCATCACATGGGCGTCTCCATGAGCAGTTTAGGTTTGACGCAGAGCGGCTACTATTAATCTCCAAGTAACTATGTACTCTTGGAAAGGAGTATTTGGAACTGCTAATGTTACACATTCGTATGAATACTTGTCAAAAGATGGATGTTGAAAGCTTTTTTGTTTCCGATTTTTGTAATTTCCCGTTCTCCGCTATATTAATTTATGATTTATATAAACTTAAATTTAAAATAAAAATGAAATCGTCTGTGAAAGGATCAATGAAAGGAAAGTATTGCATTATGCTGATTATTTGTTCGGAAAGTTTTGTTTTAATCAAGTTGGATACAGAAATAAGAAATGGAAGGAAGATAGTGCGTAATTGCTTTGTAAACCCGTTGAGAGCTGTGTTGAGATACTAGCTCATCCCAACAATGACGGATACTTGCAAACTCGGCCACATCCATCGTTGCAGCACTTCATGCTTCCGCCACAGTTGCTGTCGTTGTAGCAATTTCCACGGTGGTGCTCATATCTGCAAATCTTGATTCCCGGAATGGGACACCTTCCATGCTTTTCAATTGGAACAGCGTGCATAGGAGGGGCATATACTGGACGCGCTGGTTGCGAGACTGCAAGATGTGCATCTGAATTTTAAAAAAATCAAAATTTAAATTAATCATTCCCAAATTTATTCTTGAATAATTCTTGAAAATATACCTGCTCGTTGTACACTGTTCGTTAGTACAACAGCCAAAGTTAGCATTAGAGCGAAAGGAACTGTGGCCGAGAAAACACCCATTATTCCAATTTAAGAATAGCACAAATTTTGAAATCGGTGGCAGACAGTGGCACAGTTCTATTGGAAGGAATGACCTAACAAACCGCAAGATTCTGCTAATTTATACCCATAGACTGCTAAATGTCTGTTCGTAATTTTTTTGGTTACTATGAATAGGCGCAGGATACAAATGGCATGCGTCGTCGATGTGATAAATTTGCTAAGTGTTTAGGCAAACAATTCTGGAAGAAAATCCCGGTCTTCTCGGAAAATTTAATCATATGAATTTACTTACATATTATTTCATCTTTGTGCGAAACCATCAATGCTACTCTGAAAAAAAGAGCTATGGCTGAGGTGGAGAAGGTTAAATTAGCTAACACATATTTGCTCTTTACTTAATGTTTGTTTAACCCTTTTGTCTTTGAGATTTGCAATTTCTAATCTGTTGGTTGATTCATGACGGTATTTAACACTTGTACTAAGCCCAAATTACTCAGAAACAAATAATTGACAACCTCTTATGCTAACAAACTAAGATGTTCTCAGAAATTCTTAAATTTTCAAGTTTAATATTTATAATTTGATACGCATGGTAGTAGCCTAACATTTTGTTACTATACATTTTTTATTCAAACTATGCTTAATTGTTGGCCGTCTCCGTACCTTCATCCTTAATTCCATATGATTCTGGATAGCGGTATAAAATTATAATATGAGATTGAAGATTTATGAATTTTTAATTGGAGGTTAATTAAATGACCACCGTCTACGGTTTGTTTGGCTTTTGCATGTTGATTCCATCAGCAAAGAAGAAGTTCGTAAAATTACTGCTGCTGTATTCAACAAATTTCGATGTTGAATCTTCGTAAACAATAGCTAAGCAGCAGCGAAAGCCATATTTTACTTTACATTTCTGAAAAAATTCTCACCCATTATACCATTCTGCCTTCCCATGTTCCTTGTTTAGGATGTCTGAAAGTATCGTTGCAGTTGGTTTTATTGGGTAATTGGGAATGGTGCATTTGATTGTAATCACAGCAATTTTTTTTATAATTCCCCATACCGAAGATAAAGGGGTGATTATCTAGCAATCTCGAAAGAAGCTAATTCCGTTCTCCCACAAAATTTCTTCTATTTATGCTCATTAGCTCCCACCACTTTTCAGCACCACCCTGCATTGCGTACAGTTAATATAAAAGTAATGTCAATTCTAACAATGCCTCCGACCCTTTTACCATTTAAAAACCTGGCATTTAAGTGTTTTAGGGTGGCAGACGGATGCAGGTAGATCAGAAACTGATTATGAAAATATCCGAACCGGAAGCAGAGACATAAACCAACTCATTATCTTAGCCTCAAAATAATGCTAATGATTTGAATTAGCGTTCGCACTGGCTATTTTCATTGTACAAAAAAAAACTATTCTTTTTATGGGAATCGTCGCTGAACTATGGATATTTCCTGTTACAAGTTTAGAAACTCCGTGAATAATTATAAGGTGCCGCTAGTTTTATGTAATTGATTTGAACTTTTGGAATGAAATTATTGCTGCCGAAAAGTTTGAATTGAAATAAAAATCTTCCTTAGTTATCCATTCGAGCCGAGTTCAAACTATGCGTACACAACTTAAACCATAATGCGCGGGGGAATTTCATTTAGCACGAATTCAGCTAATTATCCTCAAGCTGCCAATGCAAGAAATTTATTTCAGGATGATTCGATTAAACCGTTTCGGCGACGTGAGCGATGGTTATGTCAAAGACGCAACGGTTTCAATTAGCACTAGTTTATCATTGTATCAATAATTATAAGTTATTAAATACAATTGGAAGATGTTTTAATGAAGTTCAAGTTATAAACATTATTCAAAATATTATAGACTGCGATGTACAAATGCAATTTCGTGGTGCTTCTCTTTGTTGTAATGTAATCCAGAAACGATTATACTCTGTTGTAAATTTCAACGACCAATGAACCATGACTAAAAAAATTCTCACCGGTAACTTTTGTTAAAGGAAGGAATGTTCACTTTGAAATGTCAAAACTCAAATCGTGATCTATTTTTTTTGCAAAAGTAAGAAAAAGTAATAAATTAAAAGTTTAAATTAGGTAGGCGTGGTTTTTTGAGAAAGTGTGAAACATTTTTGCTGGTTTTATCCAACTTGTAAAGAATAAGTGCAGTTTTGAAAAAAAAAACTGAAGCACGAAGCTTCTTTGCTCTTGATTTATTTCTTTTTTCTTCCTGCCTTTTTCCTGATCGGCGTTCGAGCAATAATGCAACATACGTTATTTGTGATCTCATTCAGAAAACAATAACCAAGGGCCTTCTACATACGAAACGCACCGCAAGGGATGGGAGGCAAGTGAAATTCAGCGGGGACGGGCCACAGAATAAATTTAAATGTAAATTGAACTGAAGATAAAATAATATTTAACCACCAGTTAAAAATCAATGAAAAAGTAGGTAAAATAGATTAGTTTAAACTTTAGTCTTTTTCTCAAACATATCTCGAAAAAAAAATCTAATGCCCGAATATCAGTTGCAGCACCAATAAGCAATTGATTTTGCAACTTCGTTACTATAATTTTTAGTAAATTAAAGAAATTATTATTGAATTCCAGTTTGAATGGAGACATTCAATAATTTTCTCAAATGATTTATTAAACCAAATTTCTTGTAAAGTTAGATGGATGTTAAGTAGAATTTTGCTTTGAGTTTGAAAGCTGACGTTGATTCATTATGTGTTGTTTGATAAATAGCTTGTACTAACGCTAAAGTGCAACCAATCATTGGAGGCCTTAAATTAGACACTGTGTAGAATTTGCTAATATCAAGAATAAAAAAATGTTGTTGGTACTTGAACAAATTGTACTTTATCAATTGCGGCTTAGGACTTTACCTTAGGGCTAAAGTAAGGGTTTCCATGCATGTCATGAAAAATTGCGACAATACAAACGATCTTTGTGAAGACTTTGTAGATGACATTCCTGTCAGTGCAGGACGACATACGTAGATTGAAACTCCATTTTCGGAGCCCAAAATTTCAAATTAATCCAATTTATTCCAAACTTGTTTTTAGAATAAAGAGCCTCCTTTAAATTGTCAATTATATCAGTACATGTAATTTTTCTTGTTGGTTCTTTGCACAATTCTGTTTAAGGAAGACGTTTGAACCAATCTGAAATGTCAACTACTGTTGGGATTCAAGACACTGAAACAAGGGCTGGGCCCTGTGGGGATAAGTGCTTCCCAATTGAATATTAAATGGCCCTTCGATTTGAATGAATGAGATCTTGAAAACAAAGGGGCCTGGAGACGGTCCTTAACAACTAACAACACCTTCCATTTAATTAGAAACTTCGAAGCAGTAGGATGTCTAAACTGGTTTGACTTGTTTCTGCAGGAAAGCAGTGTAGTGCCGTAAGAGGCTGGAAGATACTAGATCTAAACATCTTCCCTAATGTACCTCCGGATGCAACCTCGGACATTAACCAGTTCAAATTTAACGACCCATCTAATTAATAGCTTCTTCCGTCGTTCCAGAAGGTACAGCCACTTTCTTCTGCTCAAACGATGCGATGCGGGCGGGAATTAAATATGGGATATCAAGTTTAATTAAAACACCTAATTATAGACATACAATTAATTTTATTTTAAATTCGATTAAACTACCAATGGATAACGCACCTAAACCAAAATCAAAGTCATCGTTGAAAATATAAATTTCATGAAATGGTATCTAATATTTAGCAACCCTTTGACCTGAATTAATAAAACGATGAATTCGTTGCAGGGCAACATTTCTTGACAATTTATTTCGGCTACATTTTTGGCGTTGAATCACTATACGTATGCAATAATTGGAAGATCAGTTTAATCGAAGCATTTGAACATGATGTCAAGTATGCGTGCAATCTAAGTTGTATGTGTATGATATACTTATTTTCAGTAGAATGCGTACTAGTACAAATGATGGAAAGCAGTGTCAGCTCATTTGCGTTGACACACGTCAAGGGAAGAGAAATTGAAAAAGCGTCTCATTCAGTACGCTTGCTTTCACTTTTGCCTGTGCAGGGAAGATTAAAGATGGGTTTGCATCCTGCGCTTGGGCATGTGATCTGGTAGGGCTCTGGATTCGAGAAGATTTGTACTGAAGTGACAGAAAAAAAAGCAGCTCCAGCCCAAATCTCGTCAATCATTTCTGACTTTGTGGATAGGGATGATGACCTTTTCCCGGTTGGTTCCTCTTTTGCAACTAGGAAGTCAATGGGGGATGTTGACAGGTCGACGCTTGGCCGGCTTGAGCCACTTTCAAAAATATTTTTGTGCGTTGTGCAATGGCTTTATTTTAAGTTTTTCCTTGTGACCTGTTACATGTAGATAATGCCTTTCTAATCTGGTGTGCTGTGGAGAAAGCAGGAGAAAGTGCGGCCCCTTGGCCAAAATGAATCTCATCAGATTCGGATGAGAGCGCATCTCCCCTCGCCAAGAACCAAAACGAATCAAAGCCTCCCGCGCTTTCTCAACTAACTTGCCGTCGCCGAAAGTGCAGAAGAGGAAATTGAAGGAAATAAAACGGGAAATCAGTAGAAAACGGAGATTAAATTTTCCCGTCAACCGGGACCACTATTTGATAAAGTTTTTCGATTATTCGCCTCCTCCGAATTCTCAATCCGGTCTTCCACATGCCAAGTATCCCATGCCACACCACACAAACTGACTTCCAAAATATGCTACATTCAAGCTTTGAAAATTTTGAAGTCGATATAAATTCCTGTTAAGTAAGTACGTTTGTTCGGAAACAAAATTTGCTTTTGATAATTCGCTGTTTCTCAAAAAATAAAACGAAGACACGTTTTGGACATTAAAAAAATGTATGCGGTGTTTTAGAACACTCTGAAACGGAAACAGCCGCAACAAATTCTTAAGTAAGAACCTTTTTAAGTTAGAAGTTATTATGTTTAATTTTTTTTAACTTTAATAATTTGAGACTCCATGCTCAATTTGAAAATACTTTGCGTCTATCTCTGATTTGAAATATAAGGATGAGTTGGATGCTTGGATGTTGTAAGTTGAGGAAATTGGGAAAATTGGCATTAGGATATTCTTTAGAAAAGTGAAGTTTTCATCTAAGAAAGGAAGAGAGATAAGGACATGATAAATGACTTTCCCTCCCTTTCCCTAGGCTTTTCTCATTTTCCCAACTTTCCCTGGAAGTGGAAAGGAAGAGGCTGGAAGTGAAAGCAGGGCGTTCTTCCTCCGCTTTGATTTTCCCATTTTCCCGACTCAAGAGAAAGTGGAGAAAGGACTTCTTCTCCACTTTTTCCACCATCCCTCTCCTCGTGTCATAAAATAAGATCTCTGGATAAAAGTCCAGAATTGGATCCACCAGCCCTTTATTGAAGGGGAGGAGGCCCAGATGGAAATGAGACCGCAAGTGCCCCCGATTTATACATGAACTTTCAGGGATGGAGCAGGACTCAATGAACTATTAATTTATTACGTCATGCACTTTGGACATGGGCTTCCATCCCCTATACTTTACTCCTCTCTGTTGGTTTTAGATATCTCCCAAGGGAATGCTTCTGCGATAAGGAAAGATCGAAAAATCGGAAAACGTTTGGAACTAATGCACCGTCGCACAGAGGCCACTTTTAAGGGAGCATTGAAGCGAAAGCAGGAGAAAAGTGTCCACTTGGGAATTCAGTTTAGAGCGGATTTATTCTCCCGAATTTGCATCATTTTCATCTTACGCCACACAAATGGCTTGGGATCAACATAAGTTACAACATAGTCGGCATATTGGAAATTTTTGGCAATTTGTACCCGGCGAATGTGTATTTAAGCCAGTTAAGCATTAAGCAACAGGAATTGATACTTGAACCAATGCGTCAGTGCGTCACAATTTCAATTCTAGGAACAATCACTAGAAAGACTATCTACAGATATCGTCGAGAACTTAAAAAGTGCCTTCTAAAAATGTTCCATGCAGTAACTGTTCCAGAGAATTGTTATTTTGATGCTGAAAATACTAATTATGTTCATTTATTTCATTAATTATCAAGTTAAATTAATTCAAGAGCTAAATTAGAAAATACTAAGGATGTTTACACTTTGCTCCAAGATCTACTCATTAAAATTCATTCTAATTCGATTGACTCTAATAAAAAACATGGGATAATATCACGCAACGTATTAGGTGCATCAAAATGGTCGATTTTGATTCAAGTTCAGGGTTAGGCGTTGCACAATACGTATTTTCGTTCTCCAACGTTGAGAATTTTATCAGGCAGGATACGGATTATCATGTTAAGTGTTGTTAAAATAATGTCAAAGGTGTCATACTGGAACTAAACTATCTTGATCAGTTGAGCCCTGATTGGGAAAGGGGGAAATGATAAAGGAAAGCTAGACTAACTGCAGTATAAAATATTTTATTCCAATCGCCATTTTTTTCTTGTTACTTTTAAAGTGAACTCCAAATTGTAATGATCAAGTTCAAGTTTTTGCTTCTTGCTGTGTTCATAGGGGCCCAGGCTGCGGCCTACGCTGTTCAGAACAATGGTAATGCGCTTGGAAATTTTCAAAGATAATTAGAAATAATTTGTCAATTTAAAATTTTAGACAAGAAAATTGTTTGCTACTTTGGGTCATGGTCCACCTACAGACATGGAGACGGACACTTTGACGTTGAGGATATTGACCCAATGATGTGCACTCATCTTATGTTCGGATTCGCCGGTTTGGGGACAGACTTCAAAATATACGCATTGGATCCCTATAATGAGTTGGAAGAGAATTGGGGAAAAGGTAACAAATGAATCAAAAAAATATTCTAAAATTGTTTGCAAATTGAACACTTCTAATTCAGGTGCGTATCGAAGATTCACAAATTTGAAATTGAGAAATCCAAGATTGAAGACACTTCTAGCTATCGGCGGATGGAATGAAGGATCGCTCAAATATTCCAATGTAAACTTTCTAGTACTTTTTGCGTTTAAGATTAGCAATTTTGCTATCTCTTATCAATGGACCAATTTGAATTAATGACACAATTTCAATAGATGGCTGCTGCTCCAGAATCGCGCCGGATTTTCATTGACAGCGTGATCCCATTTCTTCAAGCGCAAGGGTTTGATGGCCTTGACCTTGATTGGTTAGATAATTGAATTCATAGCTATTTTCTTTTTAATATTCTAGAATAGTAGAATCATTTGATTTTCTATTTAATCACCAGGGAGTATCCCACTCAGCGAGGCGGAGTCCCCGCAGATCGGGAAAACTTTTCCATTCTTTGTGCCGAACTTCGACAAGAATTTAATAAGCATGGACTTCTCCTCACCACCGCTGTTTCGGCAGGACAATTCACCATTGAAGAAGCTTGTAAGCACTCTAAATTATCGAGAAGTGTATGCAACTTTAGAACTAAAATTTGTTTAATTTTTTAGATGATGTACCAAGCCTTGTAGAGTAAGTTGCAAAATGATTGGCCAATTGGTTTTGGTGTTAATTGTGTTTTTTGTTCTGTACTAATTATTAGGAGCTTTGATTTTATCAACGTCATGTCCTATGACTTCAGAGGTGCTTGGGAACACCACCCCTACACAGGTAAATTTAATTGAAAATGAAATATTTGAACCAAAGTTGGTATTCTCAAAATGGATCATCTTATTTTTCATTTAATATTAGGGCATCATGCTGCCTTCGAGGCTATGGAGGTCGATGTCGGGAATGACTCACTTTTGAATGTCGTAAGGGATGTATCTGTTTTTGTTAAAAAAGAAGAATCTTTACACTATTTGGACAGTTTTAAATGTGTCTTTATTTAATTGTTTAGAAACATGGTATGGAATTCTGGAGGGATAGCGGTGCTCCTGCGCATAAATTAATCATGGGCATGCCTACTTACGGTCGAGGTTTCACACTTCAAGACCCTTCAAATACCGATTTCTATTCTCCATCAAATCAAGGAATTCCGGCAGGACCTTATACGCGAGAAGTAACTGAAATTATTGGTTGACAAAATTACATATATAATTATACTTTTAAAATAATTCAGTCGGGCTACTGGGGCTACAACGAAATTTGCGAAGAGTTTCTGAAAGGTGGATGGACGCCCGTGTGGAACGAGCACGTCGTGGGTCCCTATGCCTACAAAAATAACCTCTGGATTGGATTCGATGACGAAGCTGCAATTCGGTTTAAGTCGGAATGGGTCGCTGACAATGGTTTTGGCGGTGCTATGTTCTGGTCGCTCGAAACTGACGACTTTCGCGGAAAGTGCGGTGAAGAAAGTGCTTTAATTAAAACTGCTCATCGAGCACTCATTGGAGAAATCGAACCAGAGCCAACAACCACAGTGGATCCTACTGCAACTGTAGACTGTTTTTAAATTGATAAAAAATTATTTATTTGGATTATGATATATATATATTGGAACGAAAATTTTGCAGACTCCTGCACCGACACCGCCACCTCCAACACCACCTAGCGACGGAATTTGCTTTGAGAACGGACAATTCATTGGGGATAAATGCGACAAAGCTTTCTTCGTTTGCGTATGGAGGGGCGATAGATGGGATTTGGTGACGCACATCTGTGATAACTGTAAAGACCTCTACTACGATCCAGAAATAACAAACTGGTAGAATTGGACTAAACATTCGAACATCAATTTATGTTTTTACTTTTGAAATTTTATTTTCACAGCAATTGGGGTGATGTGATTGGATGCAGCAGTTCTGATGAATGTCCTTAGTTTTAAGGAAGACACATATAATAAATACAGAATAAAACATTACATTAAATAATGACTAACAATAGAGACACAGTAAGTGATTCAGCTTCGAACGTTCAAAAAACTATAACTTATCATTGAAATTGCCAGTCAAGGGAATTATATTCGGAATTATTTTAGTTGCAATTTAAGTCAATCCTAAAACTATATGATTCTATATTTTCAAACTTTAAAATCACACGCATTGGCAAAGTAATTGCTGCTTATATTGTGTTATATGCTGATCTTTATTTTAATTGAGCTACAACCACAAACAGATTTGAAAATGATGCATGGGGTCGTAGTGGTTTCAATGTTTATCATCTAAACACGACAGTAGCCATCAGTGTCAGGAGGAGCTGCTATATTAAGACATTGTAGAACTTGCTTGTAATTAGTAAATTGCAAAGCCATGTTCTGTGAATTACGACTGTAGCAGGTCAATACCGAGAAAACAAAAACAGAGAATGCAAAAACCGAGAATGCAAGAACCGAGAAAACAAAAACCGAGAATGCAATAACCGAGAATTGGCCCAAGGCCCGTAGTCCGGGGGGTTAGGACCCTTGTACTAACTCGGGTAGGTGCCCCAGATCGAATCCCGGCACCAGCACAGTCAGCACAGTAAAAAGTGGTGGTGTGGTAGTGGTGAGTGGAGGCCTGGAAAGTTGCGGTTGTGGAGGCTGAACATGGGTCGGTATGCGTAAGA
>VYYI01000199.1:0-41719 GCA_021029175.1 Bilobella aurantiaca | reverse complement strand
CATTTATTTTCGAGCCAGCTCTTGGTGTCAAATATTGGTGCAGATGCAGCTTCACCGTGTAGTTTTTGAAATTTGATGTCATATCGGCGCTTCCATCTTTCAAACCATCCATTGCTGGCACTGAACTCATCGAAGCCAAGTGCATCTGCAAAAAACTTGGCCTCGTGTCACGCTGCTGGTTAGGTTTACCTAACCAGCAGCGTGAACGGCAGGTAAACCTAACCATTGATACAAGGAGGAGTCTATGTTTTCAAACAATCCCTTACGTGATTTTTTTAAATTTGGATTCGATTTTTTGAACTGTTGCAAAATCACCTCCAATTTTTCCAAATCAGATTTACAGAACCTAAAATTATTGAAAATTATTTAAAACCGCAAACAATTAACAATTTGAAACTCTTTAACTTACTTGTTGGCAACTTCTTAGGGACGGCCACCGCGTTCTGGCTCTGCCCTGCTTTAATCGTTTCTATAATGTCTACTTTATCTTACTGTGTAAATGAGTTTCTCTTTCTTTTGGTAGACTCCATAATTAGAAACAAATTAAGAGTTATTCAAACAGTTTTAAGCTCACGGAACTAGTTTAAAAACAAGTAAATAGTCTTTCAGAATTGGCGCTTTTTGTGAGATTAAGTGAAAAATCCACTATAATGCCAGTAAACACATAAAATCGGAGCTAAATCTTGTACATTATAGGGAGGTTTCCATTATAGCGGAGTCCATTATAATGAAGTCTATTATACCGAGGTTTCACTGTATACCATTACGTGTTTAGAAATCCCCTCCCATGTCTCACGTGTAAGAAATGTACAAAATTGAGAAAACGAGGTCACGGTTACTGGCTTAAAGATAAGCAATCTTGAAGATAAGCTACTGAAAAGCTGAAAAGATACGCTTAAACAAACTCAAGAATGCAATTGGCCTTCTCCAATTCTACCTTACACCAAACCCTCACCCTTCACCAGGACCCCTTAGAACTCCGAAAAAAGCTTTGTCTAAATATCTTTGTTAAAAATTTCTTATCTTTTCTTTGTTAAAATTACTACCTAAATAAACCCGTCCTAGTAAAAAATAGCACCGCTTAGCTCTCCCGTCTTAAAAAAGTAGTTTTATGAAATTTGCAAATGGATGGCCATCTTGACCTTTAGAAAATGAAACAAGTGCCTTCGGCAAGCGACACGACCTCTCCAAAGGGCTCTCTGGTCCTAAAACCAGGGTTTATTGACCCGTTAACCACATGGGATGGAGGGGAACCCTTAACCTACGGTGTGGGCCACCTAGGGTTTTAAACTAACTGGACAGAGGCCCGAAGGGCCGAACGATCAACAACATAAGAAAGGGCTCGTGCCCATGAGAAAGAAAGGATCCATAAGGGGAAGGCCACTCCAGGTCCAGGGCAGTTCCTCCACTTCGGTTTAGGTTACCTAGGCACTTCGCCCTACTACTAATTAACTAATTAACTAATTAGTAGGGGCCATGTTCTTACAAGTTAAACAAATGTTTGACACATTTTAAACACAAACCAAACAAAAGATTCTAAATTTAACCTTAGGGTTTTCTAGGCATCAAACGTCATTGATGTTTAACTTGTCATTAACGTGCAAACGCTTTAACGCTTAGCTTCCTTCTATATGAATTTTTATTATTTTTAACAAATTTACCAATTAGTATTATTTTTGGTTTCTTGAAAACTTGATTATTTTTTCCGGTAACTTTTTCCGATAACTTTTTCCGCCAACTTGACACTTTTTTCCGATGACTTTTTTCTGATAACTTGATACACCCCTGTAGACCTTACATCTTATGACGGTGATAATTAAGCTTGAAATTTGAATGGTTTCAAAATTAACAAATCTATGTTGAAAATTTTAGTGACTTTCAAATTAATGTTATTCGCTAGTTTGATTGATTCTGCTAATTACAGAGTACGCTAATTGTATTTTTGTACTAGCAATGTATTCTCCTCAGGTTCTGTATGGCCGTACATAAGTTTTTTGCTACAAAAATTTACTTGATTTTGGAACCAATTTTTGTAACGCGTTTACACGCGTTGTAATTGGTTTTTTTAGAAAAGTAAAATGTAAATCAGAAAGAGATTAGTTGGGAAGCATGTCCCAAAATTTGTGTCTGTTTTAGTCTTAGTTGTGTGAATATTGTCGGCTTAATTCATAATTTCCATGCCTGAATGACTCCACAATTTTTCCTTTCCCTACTTTATGGTCCCGCTATATTGTAGCTGAACAGCAGGTGGGTTCCAGGGCTCTGTGCTCCAGAATTCTCCAGAACTTTGTAGGAGCTTGCTTGTATCATGTCCTCTCACTCATTTCCGTGTCAAGTGACGACGGAAATGTTGAAAACTGTCCTGTGTCATCCTCTGATGGCACTTCCTTGTCACCGTCAAATACCCATTTCACTAAAAAGGACTTCCAGCTCCCAATCAATCAAACACATTTTAAGGAATTCATCAAAAAATTTCCAGTAATCTGGACCCTTTCTGCCACACAAATCAATTCCTTGGTTCCGTCATTTCCGGCCAATCTACCGAGCTTTTCATAAGAGAAAAAACGAAAGTGAAAGCGCCGACAAATTAATTTAAAGGCAAAAACCATATCACAATTTATCTTAAAACCGAGACATTTCAATGCGTCCGCTTCCGCTCAGCATAAATTTCCAACTAAAATGGAACGGTGTGTAACCTCAATGAAGCCAGGAGTGTATTGTATTTATTACTTATACTTATACCATTTCAACGTAATTTTAAAACTAATAAAAGGAATTCTTCTGATTTTCCTTCTGTTTGAATATACCACATATGCATAACTTTAGATTAGGGTCCTAACATGAAACTTAGAGACCAATTCTGTTGTAAAATTTAAAAACAGTTTTTTTTTGAATTTTGAAATGTTGAAATCGACAAAATTATTGCAAAGGAGTAACCATTAAAACTAAGCTTTCTCTAATAAATTCCATAAGGATTTCTGAAAATTCAAAATCTGTACAAATGACCATCTTCGTGCTAACCCCTTTACTAAATAACCGTTGTAAAAAATATCAAAATTCTCCCAAGGTTCTAAAGGTGTTGGCTCAAAGAACCGAAACAAAATTAAAACATTAAATATTTGTACATATTAAGAGCCTCCTTTATCGTGCATGCATGGCAATGGGGAAGATTCCCCACAAACTTGTGATTTCATTCTACAACTGCACATGCAACCTCAGTGATTAAACTTGTCTTACAAAATCATTTTAAAAACAAAAGGTTGCGCAATAAATATTAACACTCAGTATAAAGAATTAAGGTTTATATATATATATATACAATATATATACCGTGCTTTTCACTAGAAACTGAACACCCCAAGATAATCAAAGTATTTATTTTGCTCCACTATAAGGGGATTTTGAGGCAAAAGTTACATAATCCAAAACCTAAATTTTGTTTTGTTTCCGTTTCAAATTCCGGGTTGAGAATTCAAATTTTAAAATTCAAATCGGTTCAGAAAAGTAGGTTTTCGTTTGGAGACACGCGCACATCGTTTCTTCAACCGAAACATTTCAGTTGCAGTTGAAGGCTGACAGTCTAACTTTTAAAAAGAACCAATACATTTTCAATAAGTTTGTCCAGCCAAGAGCTAAAAGCGTCACGCGGATGGGTAATGGGCACGTATACCAACCCCAACGACAGCAGTGCCGTTTCATAATCCTCTGGCTTAAAGTGCTTCCTTTGTCCTCATTTAATTTTCGTTACAGATGAAAGGAGAGCTAGTGGACGTAATCTTTCTTTCCTTCAATTTCACTGGAAGAAAATGCGAGCGATATGGATTTAATAAATTGCTTCTCTTCTGCCCCATCCAGCGCTCCAGCGCTAACTATCAAGTCCTCCTCCGCCTACGTTACCAGGTAACGAATTTTTTGCAGGAGACATCAGATCCCCTTTCTAATGACTCTGAGAAAACTCAGGTGTATTTAGTTTCGTTCCTAACATCTCTCATTTTGGAACGGGGCTTAATGGCTGACGCGCAAGCATTCTTCGGGACAGGACTTCCACTTTTTGCTAGCGTCGATACCCGCTACAGCCAACGGTTGTGTAGAGGAGCCTTTCATTCCCCAAACCCAAGCGCTCCTTCACCAAAACTCTAACTTCCACCCGCCCGGTAGTCAGTAGTGAGACAGGAGCGGGTGCTAGCGGACCCCGTGACATAGGCTTAGATTACTCTAAATAGCTATCTTCTATACTAGTGCATCTGCCATCGTCTATTTTTAGTTACTTCGTTTACAATTCTCACAAAGTAAAGATGAGCTGAAGCACAGAATATTTCCGCTGAAGAAGGTGTGTTTTCCTGGCACAGAATTTTCTGTTTTGCTTCACACTTTTTAGAAAAAAAATTCTCGTTGTGTCTTCTGTTTCTTACCTAAAGTGTTCGAATGCTGATGATACAAGGATTGATGTCATCGAGGCCAGTGGATGTCAATGTACATCATCTTCCCTGCAGATGAAATCATAGAGATCCTCCTTTCCAGCGAGTACTCCGCAGCAACTTTTGGGCACAAACCGACCTCTCCTATCCTCCCTCCAGTTCCAGAAATTATATTAGGCCAATCAAAATTAAATCCATCATCCTCCATAGCCTCTGATCTCCAGAAAGTTGACTATTCCAGAAGAGACTCTGAGTCGTCGTCAAGTGATCAGTGCAATAATCAATTCCCTCCCGAAGGACCTTCAGGAAGACAAAGGGTTTCAATTGGTGAAAGTGAGGAGAAAGACTTTGAAAAGAAAAGAGACTTTGTCTCCTGGGCACATAGACGACTTCCGCGAATTCAAATCTCAGCGCCACCGCCAAAGAGGCCTCAGAGGGGAATCCGTACATCGAGACGTCGACCGCAGCGTGTGGTTCCGTCTGGAGCTGAAAGAGCAGCGTCTGGAGAAGCAGCATTTGACTTTGTTCCTCCGAGGCCGCAACTTTCGCCTCGGAGCCTTCTCAAGCGATTCACTTTTGAGACGACCTGTGAGCGCATTGTTGAAGAAGCGTCAGATGACGACGAGTTCATTTTTTTCCGAAGTAGGAACAAACCTCTGAATAGTCATCAGCAGTTTTTGAATAGTGAGCGAGTGTCACGGGACCGCCGAATTCCGTCCCCCTCGTCACCAAGGGCCCACAACAGCAGTTTGTCCAGAACGTTCAGTTGGAAGGGATCCTTTAAGAGAATGAGCTCAAAGGACTCAAGCGTAACGGGACTGTCGAGCATGGTCGAGGGACTTTCACTTCGTGACATTCTCCATCCAAATCTCAACGAATCACTCAAGGCACACAATGCCCTTACATTCAAATTTATTCGAATTGGTAAGATGTGACTCTATGACCTTAATTTGGCCCTTTGACCTTTTTCTGTATTGTTTTTGCAAGTGCTGATGTAGAAAAGCCCTTTACCTGGATTGGCTGTGCGATGCCTTTTGTAAAATTAGCTCACAATATAAATTGACAATCGTGGAGGTTCAATTGAATTGGAGCTCAGCTGTGAGTGACACGTTGGGAATTTGAATTGCTGGGGAAATGCTGGTAGAGGGATTGAAACAATGGGATTCTAATTGAGTTAGGAATTCAATCTCGTCCACTTCCCTATTTTCCAGGGTTCAACCTGTCTCAAATCTCAATAATAATTATTATTCCCTCAGGAATCCAAGAACCCTGTCTAAAGATTGCTTTGCCAAGGCTCGAAACTCGCAACGAACAGCGATTTTACGCTGAATTCTAAATTAGTTCTAGAAGATAAGAGCTGATCCAAAGCATCTGCTGCGCACCTAATTCTTATAATTTCATAGGTTCATAACAACTAGAGTTCATAAATTTTTTTTTCGCCGTCAAATCGCTTCTCATAGCTTAATGGGTATTTTCGTATCAGATCCTGTCTTCACAGCAACAAGTTTTCTGCCAACCTTTTAATTAGGTACGCACCTTGCTAAGGGCCGCGTGAAGATTATATAATCATGACAATGAAAATGATATTTTTAGGTTAGGTTTAGGTTTCTTAAAAAATACGGACCTCAAATTTTTGAGAATAGCTCCAAAATCGCTCAAGATTATAAATGATTTTAGTGATCGATGGTGATGATGATGAGTGCGCTGCTGCGTTAAGTCCAAATTTGCCCATGGTAGCTCACTCACAACACTAAATGCAACTGTGAAACTTTTCTTCATCTCACTTCTTGAGGGTGACCTCTTAGAAAATTCATTTAATAAATTTCTCTTCCTTTTCCCAACGATTCTTATTTTTTGAAGAAAAAGCACCGAAGCAAAAAACGTTTTCTAATTTCTGAGAATGGGCCCTGCTTGAGAATTCGAGCCTCTTTTGGCATTCTTAAACCAAGCGACCTTAAGTGTTGTGACGTGTCATTATGTCAAACTTCTAGGACGAAAACGATGTTAAGGAAGAAGAAAAGGTAGGCCCACAGGGCTTGCGTACCCTCAAATTAATGAGTTATCGTTAAGGGCTCGGTCGCTTAATTCTCTTTTTGTTGTTGGTGGAAATGATGTTGATCAGTGCGATTTGCCTTGGAGCTCTCCAAAACCTCTAACTTTTGCTTTGAAAAACTCAATTTTCTCTTATGAATTCATTAGTATCGATTGATGTATTTCATTTTTTCTTAAGCGTCCCCCCTACTTTTAGCCAACTTAAGCTCTAAGCTTTTCTCTCGCTATACTCAAAGCTAAGCATCAACAAACCATACCTGGAACATCGTTTTTCAAAAGCGATTCAAAATCCAAGAATCTAGATCCTTTGCTCCTAATACTAATGAAGGACAAACTTTTGATATTTGTGTCGTCGACTTTAGAACTGTATCGACAAAAGATTGGTTTGCGTAAGATGAGCCTGTTTTTAGATAAACCACCAATTTGTGCTGGGTTTGCTTAAAATAAAGTAGTGCAACAAGAAAATGAAAGTCAGGGGCCCGTTCACGGGAAATCATTTATTCATTTGGTGCTAAGTTATCCGAGTTTCCATAAATTCTTTGAATTTACAAATAAGCAAACCCAAGCCTGCAATATAGTTATTTTGAATTTGAACGAATTTTCAAGACATTGTGTTACGTGACTTTAAAAAAATGTACCGTTATAACAGCAGCTGCCTGTAAGCAGTGAACATTTATACTAGACTAGAATGTTTTTTCTCTTCTTGACTTTTTTCTCGGGAATTTAAGACAATTTTTTCAGGTTTTGGATAATTTCAAACTTTGTGTAATTCAGCAATTTGGAAAATGTTTTTGCAAATTTATAAATGATTCTGTGATAAGATGATCACTATCAAAATGAGAAGTGAGAGGCTAAGAATTAATTATGATTCCACACGGGAGATTTCCCATGGATTCATTGTGGGGGAATGAGAAAGTTGTCTATCTTTCAAATACTTTACACTACTTGGCGGAGGGCCGTTGGCATAGAGACTGTCGAAGCTCCTGAATCTTTCAATTTTTTATGTTGTGCCATGCCCTCGTTGCAGGAGCAGCGTTCTCCATAACTGCTACAGTGTTGTCGTGGATAAGGAATCCCTGGAGGAGTCACTCTCTATTCAATTTCCTTCCAAATGGACCAAGCAGGCACTCCCAGAGACGTGTTCGAAGGTTGCAAACGAACGAAAAACTGCTGGTAGAACGTGTAGATTTCGTGTTTGGGCTCCACTGAGAGCCTATGCATTCTCCATCCTTCCAGGTTCATTTTTCAATTGGGCTTTCTAAGTGGTTTTATGTTCTCTGCCAAAAGAAAAGTACTGAATTAAATATGTTTGCGGCTGCGGAGAAAGTTAGCCCACATTTTCTTATGCTTTCGCGACCCCTCTGCAGAGCAGTCTAAAATTGCGTCATCAAGGAGGGGGAAATGTAGTGAGTGGTTGTTATTTTTAGACCTTTTGAAGCATGAAGGTGCTGACATGTTCAAATTGTCTTGTTCAAATGGATTGTGCGATCGGCGAAGGCTAGAGGTTAGGAAATTGTCCTTGTCCGAATGGGTCTCTGCCAAGTGGGACCCAAGTTTTCCTCGACCTCCTTTAGTTAAAAAAAGGTTTTTCTAACATCGTGTAAAGGTATTTTGTAAATTTGAATTCTAAAATCTAAATCGAACCGTGTCGCGAAAATCGATGTTAAAAGAAGCGAAATTACAGTTAATACACTTTCAAGAGCTTAAGGTACATTTTGACCCTTGAATATTACCGGTTGATCATTCGTGGTCATGAGGTGCTCAAATTGATAAATAAATTTAAAACCGTTCAAGCACGGACAAGTTAGGTAGCACTTTTTTTCTAGAAGACAAATACAGCGCAATTTAAATAAAATTATGCGGAAGGCTACGACAAGAATGAATAAGAAGTTGAACGATGTCAAGAATTTTTTTGCGTGGAGTTTACTTTCTTTTTCAATTTCACTCAAAATTTTAAGCATATACTCTTTTCTCAAATCCGAATCCCTGAATTGGTTTGGACTTAGATTTCGACTAAATATGAATTCTTTTTGAATCTTTTAAGGCCTCAATTCTTTCATTCAATTCGGTTTGAATTCAATTATTTTTAGATCAGCAGATGCGCTTCCGAATTGGAGTTATGTTTTTTAACTTTTCTTTCCGGAATCATTTTCTTCTTTTTCTCTTCCCCTTTTCTCGAAATAGAGTTGAACTGGATTGGCATTTTCTATATTTAGTGTATTTCCTCCTCTAATGCATTTTACACGATTAGGACGTGTTTTTAAGACGCTTAAAACTGAAGCTTGAGAAAATATTCTGGTTTTAAAGAGTGAGGCAGAGGTTCCGAATGCCCTTGAGGGGTTTGATTTTTTAGTAAAATAATCGACCGGCGACTGCGTCTTTTTGAAATAAAGAACGTCGACGACTTATCATCTTTTTCTTTTACATTTATGCACTTTTTTAGCTGACAGGTTTACAAAAAAAGAAATTTAAGTGGTTTCCTTTATAGGGCCCCATTATTTTCGTAGTTCCTAGTTTAAGGGTTTATAACAAGAATCTCCTTTATTTGTTGCTTGTTTAGAAATGTAAGAAGTCTATTTTCATTTTTTCTTGGTTAGAACAGGACTAGACTTTTCTTAGGGCGCGTTATTGCTCTTGTACGGTTCTGTGGAGTGACGGCATAAGTTTCATGTTATGAAGTCAGATTATACAGTTCTCGACGGATGTTGATATCTGAACTCGAGATCTAAATCCGCAAAGCACGGATTTTCTTCCCTACGCCCAAAATGTGCAGAAAGTTTGTTAAAGTATCGTTAAAATTAGAAAGGTGAAAAGCAGCACTGTGCTAAATATAAACGAAGCCTGACAAGATCAATAATTAGGTGACTTTCATTTTGTCAGTCGACAGCTCAATTCTTGAAGTAATTTGTCCAACTCGTTTGTTAAAAATTTCAATTGACCAATATAGAGTGACTTTATTGCATAACATAAAAAATATGGAACTGCGTAATTGCAAGCGTCAATTAAGGTTTCGCCAAAAAGTAGAAAGCAAGCCTTCCGATAACATTTTTAGTGATTTAGCAAATTAAAGTGAAACTAGATGATAATTATCAAAATCTAGACAACTTTGTCACTTTTTAAAGTTAGTTCATGTTCTTTGGATTCGAGGACGAAAACCCAGAAAATGTTAGAAAACAATTCTAATTGAATTTTCTGACCATTGAAAATATGCAAGCGATCGACTTTGTTATAAATCTTATCGCTGCTTTCTCATTTTAAGGAGGCTCTGCAGTATAAAATTCCACTTACTCCTCTTCCTACTTTGAAATAAGGTGGCTCGCTGAAGTGCCAAATATTTGAAAACGTCAGGAAAATTGTACAAAAACTTCCGCCGCCGCTCCGCAAACATGACTTTCCGTCGTTTGTACATTCCTCAATCATGCATCTTCTCTAATCTTCTGCTTGAAAAGAGTTGAAGCGGCCTCCTCAAAGACCGCTCCGAGATTCCGCTTCCTATTCCCCAACTTTCCAGTTGGTAAATAATGTAATCTGAGCTCATTATGAGGCTTCAACCTGAGTATAAGTTTAGGCGCTCAACTGACTCCCACTCCAAGAGAGAGCGAGAGCGCAAACTTTCACTTTTTTCTCAAACTTTCTCCTTTCAGATTTTTCTCATTAAATTAGATCTCTCATGGGTTGTTTCGCCTACTTTTTAGATCTAACCCTTTTATATGAACGAGTAGAATAGAGGTGAGTTACGGTGAATCCAATTTTCAGGGCTCATTTGATTATTGAACCTTTTTCTGAGGGGGGCCAAACGATTACAAGCATTTTCATAGGGTAGAGGGCCAATTATTGTAGGAACACGATCGCGGGTTGAGAACGAGTGAAATTAGATAGCCTTTCACTGTTTCTTTGGAATTCCTTTGATGAGATCTAATTCCTGGTCTTTTGATTTGATTTGGAAATAGTTTCTGACTTTACGCAGCAGCTCTCCATCCTCCATGACCAGCACTCGGCTGAGCTCCAACTCCTCGTCGAGAACTTTCGCAAGCGTAATGCGGATATCAGAAAAGAAAGGTGAGTGAAACTGCTTTCTTCAATTTTGTGTGCTTGAGCGGGCCTAAGTGGCCTTCCTATTACAGCCTCCTCACACCTCAAGCTTTAACATCATTAAATTAGGACTTGGAAGACGACTTGATCAATCTTTCACTGCCAGACTCCCTTCCATAGAATTTCCGTGAAGGAGTGAAGTGGTCCACCAAACAGATTTTTGCACTAAAAAATAAGCCACAGCCTAAATTGTTTTTCAAGATATGGTAAAACTTTCAAAAACTTTCTGAACATAGCGTGCTCCAAAGAATTATAAGACCACCCCTCTTTTGGACCGTATTTAAAAATTACTTAACAAAATTCTAATTGCATATTTTTTAACAATTTTTAGGTCCTTTGAAGCAAAAAGATTTGAAGTTTGTGAAATTTGGAGCATCGGTTCAAGGGTTAACAGCCCAAAAAGGGCTTCAAATAAGTATAAGACCAATTTCCAAAATAATAATTTCCAAATACGGTTAAAAAAGTGGTGGTCTTATAATTCTTTGGAGCACTGTATATGGTCTAAAATAAGTGGTAGGAAAACTCAAACAAATAGAAAAAGCAGTAGAGTTGAGTTAGATAATGTTAAAATTTTAAGTCCTGTGATTGCTCATTATTTGAAAACTTATTGAAGCTTCAAATAGAAAACAACGTTTTTCAAATCATTCTGATTTACACAAACCGCTTTTTGGAATTTTCTCGCTTTTGTCATACTCCTGCTATTTAATTATCTATTTCAAGAAAAGTCATTGTCTTATGAGGGAATTTCATGCATTGAAAGATACTTGGGCGTAATTTTATTTTAAAGTTAAAAAAAGCAGCATTAATGCAAACCAAACAAGCCTTTTTTACATAGGATGATTTTTATCTTTAAATTATTGCAATACATTTGCAACAAAGAAATTTCCAAAATAAAGCAGCTAGCAACCAAATTCCGAACAAAAGTATTTATTTAAAATATTAAACGTAAAATTTTAGGTTAGTGGAACTACTCAAATCGTCCCCAAACTTTTTTCTTACACTAGTTGAAGCGTTTTGAACACGAATATGAAAGACTTTTTTTTCCAGAAATGAAAAGCAAAAACGTTTTGAATTTTTGAAAAATTTGAAATATGTGCAGATATCGGCGATTTTTCATTTTAATTCATTCACGTTTCGTGGCTACAGCCGCCGGAGGCCTGTAGGAAGATTTTTTTTTTGGTCGGGCCCAAAGGACCCCAACGTATGCTATTTTTATTAAGCCCGTTATGGATGTTACCATGGGATATTACCATTTTCTACCAGTTAATTCAAGTTCAGTTTATTTACTTTTAGGGTTTTAATTTGTTACAAGACCTTCATAGACAATTCCAATTTACCTCCTTGGAAAATCGTTGGATTTTCTCACCTTTCCGCCGAGAAATGTCCTCTGTTGTCACAGTGATGATGAAGAAATGCTGGATTTTGATTTTAATTGAAGCAACTTATACCGATATCTGCTCATATTTCAAAATTTTCAAAAATTCATAAATTTTTTGTTTTTCTTTCCGGAAAAATTCTTTCATATTCATGTTCAGAATACTTCAAATAGTTTAGAAAAAAGTATCATTAAATTCTGGGTCACTAAACCAAAAATTTTTAATATTAAAATTCTGAAATTAATTAACATTCTGAAAACTTATAAATTAAAACAAAACGCCAGTATGTTATTTCTGACTATAATTATAAGAAAGCGTTGGTTCAAGTGACAAATTTACGATATAAAATTGGACTTTGAAGTTGAATATTGAAGAAATTATAAATTTGAAGCAATCCAAGTGTGCCAATTCCTTTCCGAGTGGAAAGAACTGCTTTAAATCATCTTCGCTTCTTCCCTCCATGTTCTCCCTTAAATTAACAAACTCATTCTTCAAAATTGCCCTGCCACTTTCTAGCATGAGAAAAAGCTTTCGTTGTCTTCCAACAAGCCTTCACAAGCCTTGAACCCAATAAATGTGCAAGCGCTTCACCTTGAGCGGTCCTTTAATACTCTATTAGAACTTGCACAAAATGATAACCTTCTTGCAACTTTCTCCACTTCCTCCTTTTCTATAGAAAAGTCTAGTAAATTTTTATTACTTTTCTTAATACCGCTTCTACTCTAAACCCTATTCGTCAATCGCTTATTTCACCTTCAATTAAATTCTGCAGCGGTCCACTTTTCCTTTAAATCTTGCTCTTGAAAAAAGTTTCTTAATAAAACTGACACTTCATTGTCACCAAATGGCCTCACCCATGTTACCCTTGGCACATTTTTTCTGTAACGATTAAATTTAATTGGAATTAGCTCATCCTTATGTCCGCTTTCACTCACTTTGAAATTCACAAAAGATTCTATCAGATCCCATGGCCTAGATTCTCCTGACATGTCTAACAACCCGCAAAAGTTGTCATGCTCCTCGAACGTCACAAGTCTTGTCACAAGTTTAGTGACAAGCCAATTTCCTTCTGCTCCCACGAACAAAAAAAAAGGAAAGAAATAAGGATTACTAATGGTCTCTCTGGATTATAAAAATAACAAGGTCCATCACAGTGGTCGGTCAATTCAATAGCCCATGTCAACAACTCCGGTAATGTGATAAGATCATTTTGATTGGTCGACAAAAAGTAGTAGCTTGATTGGTAGACAAAAATGGAAGTTTGATTATCCAGCGGAGAAAGTTGAAGGTTTCACTTCAGAAAAAAATTACGAAATTTTTTTACTTCTCTTCGTATCAAGGTCTTGACGTCAGAATTGTTGGAAAATAGAGCATGACACTCGGTGATCAGGAGGAAACTTTTTGACAGACATTTAACTAAGCAATTTTCCTAATTTTAATTACCTTTTGAAGATAAGTAGCTAAAATTGGCTTTTGTAGAAGAGCCTATGAGAGGGCCAATTATTAATTCGTAACTTTTTCCTTGTAGACCGCCCTGTAGCAGCTCTTTATTCCAAGTGTGGGAGACGCTTCTGCAGGAAGTTGAAATTGATTCTCAAGCTCATTCCGACGTCGCTGGATCGCTCTCCCGGCAGGTAAAGGTCAAACGTTAAGAAGCGCTTGTTCCTGCAAGGCGAGATTTAGAACAAGTGTTTTAAGAACAAGATGTTTTTGCCAGTTTTTTAAGGAGCTCTTTTACCTTCCAGCTGTTGCCCGTTTCTCAAATAAATATTTGAAATGGCTGTAGTTGATGATAATGAGGATGAATAAGGATGTTCCACGTCGTTTGGCTCCTGCTTTTAAAAATAGGGTACTTTGACCCGCCTGCTTTTACTCCAGGTCGCTTTTATAGAAGCGCCTTGACCGGAAGTGAAAGCCGTCCTAGGTCAAAGCTGTTTTTTACATTCCAATTTTAAATGGGCAATGCCATACATTTTCACTGGAAATCAAAGCAATGTTAACCCAACTCTAAAATTCCCATGTTTTCTATGAAACTATGATTTAAGGTTTTTGTAAAATTTGAATCATGAAGTTTGAAACTGGATTTTTACATTCCTGCCACTTTAAACTTACTTGTTTCTCCGATTCTTGTTGTCAAATTTTCTAAATGATTCGAATATACACAGCATTTCAATTTTCTCTGTGAAAGTATTGCCAACGTATTGTTTCAATACAACGTACTTGCAATGAGCGAGCAAAATGAATAATTTAATTTTTTTTTGGAAGCGTGGGTTGGTTTTTGTATAGATTCTTCGCTTTAGGAATCAAAATTATTGATAACAAAAGCATACTTTCAGCTGTTGTGAATCTTACTGAACTTTTCTTTGTTTTACGTTGGCAAAAATTTCCCTTCAAAGCACAAACATTCTGCTCAATCTGGATTAATTTTAATTACTTTAGCTACCGTTAAATCCCACCTTAATTACTCATTTTTCTTGGTCAATAATTTTTCGAGAAAAAAAAACACTTAAGCAAAATGTATCTCTATTACTCAGTACTGTTTAAACACAATGCACTTTTACCACCTTTTGACCAACGACTATTTTGTAAAGTATAAGAGTTGCTATAGGATACTGTATTCGACTTCAGTGCTTTAGAATCATACCGCACATTACTTTTTCCAATGATTTTCTCTTTGAGAAAAAAAAACTTGCTTAGGCGGCTCATTTTAATTCTCCGTTATTTATCCAATTGCACTGTACTTTTCCCAACAGCCAGAGACTTGATATGAGAAAAAAATGAGACAGTTCACCATGGAATATTTTTATTTAAATAGTCATGGTCGTCATTGGCCATAGAATCCTTTCGAACAAGGGAAATAACTGCTTATATAGACTTATAACTACAGTTACTGCTAAATCGGGATGTAATTTTTCAAACTGCCTAAAAGATTTGTCATGAAAAGACAAAGACTGTTTATGTTTCTTGTTTTAGCGATGACCCAGTTGCTTTTCTCCGACTGCAAAGAGCTGCGCTGGAGCTTACGCGTGCAAGGCGTTTGGCGTTGAGGTGCCTTTGAAATATTGATATTCTCCTTCTGCATTTCCATTCTTTCAGGTAGCAAGGCAGCTTCTGGAAAAGACATTCTGCCGGAAGATCCAATCACGTAAAATTTTTACACATCGTGAAAGCTTCGAAACGCTCTTGACAAAAACGGAGAATCTCCTTTCCAACGTAAGTCTTCTTTTTACGCACTCAAATCCTTTCCTCCTTGTCTCAACATTTTGCAAAGTGGTTCCAATGAACCGGGAATTTCAATGATACTACCAAAGTCCTATGCAAGCATCTCAGAAATCTCTGGCAAAATATTTGTATTCGATAGCAGGTTAATCTAAAGGATATGGAAAATGGAGGTCGAGGCTTGGGACACTCGGGACGTTTTGACTTTGAATCGATTTTGCTTTCTCTTATGATGAACGATGACTGTTGCGGGAGAGTATTCCCTTGCTTTCATTGTCTCACGGCCACGGCCCAAGGCCCTAGTCGCGCCGAGGTTCATCCCTCGATTACGAAAACGCAGTACCGGGCTACACGTTTTTTTTTTTAAATTTGATAACATGTTTGATTCATGTTTTATGAACATGAATATGAGCCCTTTATATCAAAAGTGATTGGCTTTTAGATTCTCAAAGCTGCTAATCGAGGTCCCGTCAATTTGAAATTGCTTTCAAAAATTTGATACTCATTCTCATGTGTCATTCTCCTGTGTCACTGTGTCACAGTGTCACACAGCTTCTCACTTGAGCTGAAAATAGTTAAGATGGGTTGATAGAGGATTCGAAAGATTAAAAAGACACTATCACTGGACACAAACACCCTCTCTTCCAGTGCGGTTTTTAGTGGTAGCGGGCTTTCCACATGAAGTCAAAACTCTTTGGACATTAATTATGAAAGGCCTTGTACATTTTTGCAGGCGTATCGAGACTACTGTGAAGCATGTCAGCGCCACGTTGAGCAGGGAACGAGCAAGAGCCTTGCCGCATACTATGATGCCCACAACGCTTACGTCCAGCAACTCCGCGGAACCAATGCCATGCTCAATGAGTACCAGTCCACAACGCTTCCAGCCCTCCTCCAGGTAACAGCAAAGGTGAAAGGGCTTTGGAAGTAAAGAAAAAAACGACGAGAAAGTGAATGGTTCTGGAAGAGTAGATCTGATGGGAAAGTAAAATAAATGGAGAAAAGCAGATTAAACTTTTGGCTTAAATAAATGAGGCCAACCCAACTGACGTAGTGGTGGGTGGGAAGCATTAAGCGCTAAATTCGAAACAAAATTAAGTGAAAGACGTTGATTGAGAAATGAATAGTAATCAAAGCTCTCTTAATTTTAACAGGAGCTGGAAGAGATTTACATTGATTTATGTAAGACTGTGGGCGAGTCTGTTCTTGAAGAAAGTCAGATTATTTCGAGTCGGGTAAGGAACTACATCGATTTTTTCTCGGTGTTTTGTTGTTTCGTGTCAAGTCTATTTTTCAGAAAGTTGTTTTTAGTTATTTTACATATAGATTGTATATTTTTCCGTAATTCACTATATAAGTCAATGGTATAAATACCTTGGTATTTGATTTCTGGTATTTTGTTCCTAAATTTTTGATTTTAAAAAGATCTACAACCTTGATAAACAAGTATTGTTCTTTTTGAGCGAAAAATTTAATCGAATATAAATATAGTTTAAACAAATTCAATTTAACAAAATGTTAGTCTCGGTTCAAATCCGTAACAAGTTCAAAAATTAGGTATACAAATAGATATAAAATATATAAATTTGTTTATAAACAAATATACAAAATTTGATTTCATGATTTCAGTTTAGGTTTTCTTCCGAATTTATTTAAAAGTGGTCAGTTTCAAAATATTTCAGAATTTGAAGGTTTAGGTCAGTGACCATTTATTGGCTTTCTTTAAAATCGACGCAGTATAGTCATTTTTTTTTGTCACAGCGTTTGCCGGTTAAATTTAATTTAGGATAAGTAAAGGAAAAGGAGCGTTATTTCACATTCCCGCAGAGCGGATGGTCAACATGAAAAGAGAGGGTATGGGATGTGGTAGGGTTAAGGACTCATTTGGCAGTCTTTCTCAAATCTGACAAAGACTGTTGGGAAACCTATCGGGAAATTTCCATATCCTCTGTCTGAGTATGCCTAATCACGTAGATACGGGTGTATTCAAGGTCAGAGGCAAGGCAATTCTTTTTAGAGGAAAACCAACAGCACCAAGAAAAGACTTTTTTGTGGCTGATCGGGGGATTTGAACACCGCCAATTTAATTTAAGATGAGTACTTTTTCAATTTTTGGCAATGAGCACAATTTTGAATCATAAATCGAGTTATCGAACTGGAATCGATTATTCTTTCTTATGAACAATATTAGTCCACCAATTTCTAACTAAATTTTGTTTTGGCATGGGACTTTAACCCGAATCGGAATAATTAAAGTTAATTATGTGTTGATTAGACTCAGGAGGCGAGTAGTCGCTACGAGAACTTGATATCCGTCTGTCAAAACATTAATGGAATCCAAGACTTGAGAGAATATGTCAAAGCGTTGACCTTGACTCCGCCACCCAATCAGCGACACGCCTTCACACTCCCCGTACCTCTCCTTTCGGATGGAGGAGACATTCTTGTACGTTGACCACTGACCTCCATAATTCCAAACATAAAAATTTAAAAAGAATCAAATTTCAAATCGTCCGACTTTTAGGTTAGGTTAAGTAAACAACAAACGGAAAAGGCAAAAAAGTGTCTTTTTTTTTACCAGGACCAGAACCAGGTTCCAATTTTGAAAAATGAAGTGATCTCGGTCCCTTCAGCTCGCACTCGCTACGAAAGTCTCAAGAAGGAAATGATTGACCTTCATGCAGACATCAAGCAACTTCAGGACGCCGTTGAGACGCTCGTCCGAATGCAGCAACGGTAAACTAACTGAGTGAAAGTATTCACTTTCTTCTTTGATCTATCTCTAATATATAAGAAAAACTTTCCCTCAATTTTATTCTCACCTCAAAATATTAGAAAGATGGTTCTAATCAAAACAAGCGCCGAGTCTTTCTCGGCAAGAACCTTCTTCAGAAGCTCAGTTTTTTTAAGGATCGAATTTAAAGCTCCTTACTTTTTGGTTCGTTTAGTTTTGTTTGGTGAAAGTGAAGGCGGGTTCAAAAGAATGTGAAAATGAAGTGATATTTTTGGAAAAGCAAAATTAAAGTGTTATTTTGGTCTTTACAGAAGTTTAGACTCAAACCTCTTCAACAAGGCTAATGAGCTTCAAGAAGAAATCAGTATGAAGATGTTTGATCTCCGCCTCGCTCAAATCCACTTAGCGTCTCTTCGAGCCCAGGTTCAAAAAACACAAATTCTTATAACAAAATTTCTTCTTTTCAAATTCTGTTCTTTTCAGAGGGATCTCTACTCTCCAAGTACGAGGGCCGAGGGCGGAGGTGGGGTTGGTGGGGCCGAGTCAAGCTGTTCTCTGTCAAGTGGGACAAAAGATCGAAAGTTCCAAGTATCCACCACGACCATGAAGTCCAAGTGGCTCAAGGCCTTCAAAAGTCTCAAGGCACCACCTACCCCACCCCCACCGTCCCTTCCCGCCCCTCCTCTTGAAAAGTAAGGACAACCAGTAGTAAGAGTACTTTTGAGGTTTAGGTTTACTTGATTAGAACTATTGTAGACTTTTGAAAAACAAAGTGCTTAAATATAAAAAAAACAAGTTCTTAACAAGACTGTTACACTTTTATTCATCAGCCTCTACTTTCTCTTAACCTCATTTTTACACCATCTTTGCTACATCGTTAACATTCTTTATGGCTACACCACAACTTGGCTACATTTACATTTTTACAACTTCTGCTAACTAATTATTAAGTAATTATTAATTTGTTGTGTTTTTTTTTCAATAATTTGGCTGCTTGGTGAGTCGAAGTCTAAGGGACAGAATCAAATGTTCCTTGCTGTTACTGCAATTATGATGATGAGGTACAGCAAATTTGCTGGATTTTGCTTACTTTTTCAAAATACGCATTTTGTTCTGTGTAATACCAATGTTATCTGTTTAAAAAAAAAGAAGGGGGAAGCTTTTTTCTTATTTTATTGACGTTGTTGTGACAGGTTAAGTTTTATTTTTTTAGGAATCATTTTTGCGCAGTAAAGAAAGAAATGTTTTAAAGTGCATTTTTTCCATTTGTTTTGTACGGGGTAGTAAAGATCGACCTCTGTTTTTTTCTATTTTTTGACTTTGCAATTTTACGATCAATTTTGAAGCGGATAATTATCTAATGACATTTTCAATTCTACTCTAATTCCAATACAGAGCACCCCAGACTAGTTTTGTAAAGTTAACGTGCCATTGTAAATCAATAACAATCGTTATCCCCTTCCTACTTTGGCAACAAAATTTTGGTTTTACAAGCTACCATTCTCAGGGGAATCTTTGTAGAGTTTGCTGTTTTGTGCAAACCCTAAAAGTACCTCCGATAAATACCCTGACCTCTCCACCTTTTACGATTTCAATGAAAAAAAGGCGTCTAATTTGATAAATTTTCAGTTTTCTAAAAAAAATCAAACTTTTTTCAAAAGCTTTCCTTTTCAATTGACACTTGGCAAATTGAAGAAAGGGGATTGGTTGCTAAGGGCTTTGGACGACCTAATAATCAAACTTTCCCTTCAACTTCATCATGCAAAAAAAAACTTTTTGAAAAGCTTTCTCATTTTCGGGATCTAGGAAATGTCTTTTTCAAAACTTTTCTTTTGTAAAAGGAAAAAATGAGCTGAATAATGTTTGAAAAAAAAAGGAAGTTTATTTTACACTAGAAAAAAAAGATGATGAAAAGAAAGTGGAAATAAACTGTAGTAAAACGGATTTTACTGCGACAGATTTTAGGAGCAAAATACTCTTTACTCTTTGTAGAACCCTTAAGTCATGACCAATGGAATTTCCAACATTTAATTTCAATTTTTAAACAATTTAATTTACAACTGTGGGGAGTTCTAGACAAGCCTAATGAACTAACCCCTATCGTCAATCCCAAAATCCGTTGAATCTGAAAAACTAAAACTTTAAACTTGTACAAAAACAAAAAGTAGTTTTTGCTTCTTAATAATATTTCGCTTTCTTCTAAACTACTTTGCAAGTTTTTTGATAGGTTTTATAGGATAGTTTGTGTTTGATAGTTTGATTTACCTACATACTGCTTTTTCCAAATAGATCTTATTATTAACTGTTCTTTTCGTTTTTAAGCCTTTAGGCCTTTTTCTTTGGGCTTGTAATCGATGTTGAAGGAGAAGTCTTTTCTGTATGTGTCTTAAATGCACCAGCGAGAGCTCAAATGCGCTGAGTTTTGGCAGCTCATGCCGTCGCAACTTTCTCTTCTATTTATTTGGGAGACCAAAGAAAGTTCTCTTAATTGATCTTCTCCATAAACAGACTCGAGTTGGAGAAAGTTTCATTTTAAGCTGCTGCAGGGCACTTGAACTCTCCGGCCAAATATAGGTTAGGTTTAGGTTGGTCTAACGTAACTAGATATAAACTAAGAAATTATATTGAGGCCATAATTCAATCACGGAAGATTACGATACGTTTCTCCCAAACTCTAAGTCGTTTACAGTCATTTACGCTTATGCGAATAAGGTCATAAACTTTTAATCAAATTGCCTTCACAAAATTTGAAGATTAAAAAATGTTATGTCACGCATTATTATTTTCAAAAATGTCAATTAAATTATGGCAGACGCTTACAAAAATCCATAAAAATAATATAATTATGTTGAATTTGGGAATGTTAGGGAATGCAAATTAATTAAATTTATTCTTTTTACAATTTTTTTGGTTAGCTTAAACTGTAATATCATGAATCAAATTATAGGGACAAAAGATTTATTTTCGTTACTTTTTTTGACAATTTCTTTTTGCATGCTGCTTCTGTTTTGCAGTTACTAACGCGGTCACGTTCCACTTATGCATCTTCTTTCTTTAGCAACGCTTCCGCTTTTTTTTTATACTGAACATTCAGCTAACCTTTGTCAAAAATTCAGCGCATTTGGCTGGGGCCGTATTTGAAAGGACTGGAAGGGTCAGGAGCGCTGGAAATGCAATAGAGCCTAATTGTGTCACATTGAAAACCGCGATTGCGGATTTAGTGCTCCTTGATTCAGCAAAATCTACTTTCCCCTTTCCTTCCAGGAAAAGTGCCAAGGAGAAAGATAATAATGGGAAGGAGTTCCAGATTTTTGAAAATCACATCTTCCAGGTACCCTTTAATGAGCCCTCTAATTTATAACTCACTTACATCATCAACATTATTTTCAGGAGTACACCTACAAGAAAATTACGCCCTGTGACATGTGTTCCAAAATTCTGAGAGGTAATTTTCTTTTCCAAAATTCATTCCTTTCTCCAAAGTTAGGGGCTCCACAGTTGCAAAAGGTCAAGGGCTCCTGCATATTCTATAAGGCGTTTTGAACAAAGGAATAAATTCTAACTTGGCCCTCATTTGCTCTTACAGGGCACACTCGCCAGGGCATTCGTTGTCGCATGTGCAAAATGAACATTCACTTGGACTGTCAAGAGCGAGTGGAGAAATGTCAACCCAAGACACGGCTCCTTCGCAGGCAAAGGTCAACGTCAGAGCTAGAGACCCGCCTTACGCAGTTGGCAGAGGTCGACGGTGGCTCCATCGGGAAAGGAAACCAACTTCGTAAGTTTGTAACAAAGTAAAATTCCAGGATTTTTAGGATTTCCCAGAAACAACGATTTTATGTTCTACAGCAAAACTTCGATACAGTAGACTTCCTTATAGTAGAAACTTTCTTACAGTGCATATTTTTGGAGCACTTGTTTCGTCTTATGGGAGATTTACATGGTACAGTGTTTATTATAGTGGACCTCGGTATAGTAGAAACCCAGCTATAGTATAGGAAAATTTCCTTTACTTGAGTGTCCAAACAGTGACTGTAGTATATTTTGATCCCTAAGCACTAAGCTTAAACCCAAATTTGCATATAAGCTCAAGCTAAACAAAGTTTCCATGGTGTAAAACGTTTAAGACGCTTCTACGTCACTTTGAAACGTACAAAATAAAACGTTTCCATGTAATTTAATTTTGTGCTTGGATTGGTCTTAAGGGGGCAGCGAGGAGCCTGACTTGATTTACCAAGTTTTGAAGCAAGCGACGGATCTCAAGAAACCAGGGGGCGGGGGAAGCAGCAGCGGAAGCGGAAGTGGGAGTGGCTTCCTTGGTTCCTCCCAAACGCTTCAGTCGCAGCAAGATCTTAGCCTTCCGTCGACGAGCAATCGACGATCCAACCCCACCGTCAACGTAATTGGGAACCAATCAGGTAGCACCGCTGCACTGACTCAACCTCCTTCCTTCCATCCTTCGTCTTCCGGTAAGCCACGAGGCCAGAGATCCCTAAGCCAAACAAGCGATATTCCGTATAACATCCAACTGTGTCTTTTTAATCCAATTTCCCAAAGTTTTGGGAAAATACTTCAGGCATTCCACACAAAACTTGACAGAATAGTAATTTATAGAAGATAAAAAGCAAAGGTTTTGTAAACGGTTGTATTGCTCAACGACTGATTTGAGTATTGCTGTTTGTTGGGATCTCTGGAGTGTACTGGCCGAGGATAAAAAAGGTGACTTAAGGGTAACCTTTACAACATTTATAATTTAGCACAGTTTAACAATTGACCACTTCATAGGAAAGCGGAGAGATAGTTACGTTAGCAAGAAGAGCGTTTCAGCGGACGCTGATGGGCAGTCGCTCGTTTTGCTGCCCCCACCAAGGGCAATTTCACTTCCATCCACACAAAGTACATTAGTACTTCTAGCTCTTAAACAAAAAGCGTTTCTAAAATTGGCTAATCGCTCATTTACTCACATTTCACGTAGCTGCCATTGCCGCTAATAAACAACAAGACTTCTGACTAATATTTTAATAGAATCAGCGCAGGTATTTTTTGTCTATGGGCCTACAGAATTGCATGAATGTTATATTTTGCTAAGGTCAGAAGACTACCGGAGCTATTACTACTAACAGGTTTTTCAGTGTGTTACCCTTTGCGTTGCCATTTGCCCCTCAGCTAGCCAAACAAGTCTAACATGATTTTTTAGATTTTTGAAGATAGTGTTTTTGAATATCCTTCCATTCCAGCACCACACAGTCCGCGGCGGCGGAAACTAGACCTACGAATGAAGAGCTTTTCGCTCGATTCGCCAGAGTCGACGGAACACGCCAATCGAAGACGCTACGCCCATGGAAGTCAGTCAACGTCCCACAGTCAATGTAAAGGATCTACCTTTTATTCTAATGTGCAAATGACCTTTGACCCCTACCACAACTTCTTTAGTATTTACACGAGTTACACATGAAGAAGCGAAAAAAGTAATTATAATGCAAATAAACGTTCACAATAAAAGTTAATGTTGAAAGTGCAACATCAACGGAAATTTCCCTTTCCACCTGAATAATTCTATATTATTTCAAATTAATGTCATGTCTGTTATTTAGAAAATTTGCTATTAAAGTGGTTAGGTTCGATTTGTTGTGTTTATATTGTGAGGTCAAAGGTCATCTATGCCCTTCGAATATTCTCTGCTCCTTCTTCTACTCTTTCCTATCACTCTGCTTCCATCTCCAAGTTTCCCAATGCATGATCTCTTCACTATTTTTTTCCTCTAGCTTTCCCTAGCTCAAAGCTCTCTGACCCTTTGACCCGAATTGACACGGGAGAACCTTGACCTCTCCTTTAGTTCTGTCTTGGGTCTTTTGCAGACTATTGGCGAGAATTCATGGGGAGGACGTCAGCCGTGACCAATCGTAGGTCCATCGACGGCGGCCTCCTCCAACGCTTTGTTTCTCCGTCCAACACACCTCCATTTGTCAGTCACTTTGGTACTCAAGTCTCTTCCACTTCCGCTGTCGTGTCGTGCCTTAGACTTCTAGAAAAATCGCTGCAAGCGCTCCGTTCGGTCATCGCTTATTGCATGTTGTGTCCTTCTCTATTTGCTCATTAGCCTTAGAGGCTGCCCCAACAAACACGTTTCTTTAGACGTCTCCCTCGCCCCACATCTTTTTAAAATGAACTATCGCTGCTCATCCCTTTTTTTCTAATCACGTTTTTTAAGGGATTTATGAAATCTAATCGTTGTCTTTTGCTACTTTTTCTACAAACTAATTGGATTCTTTCTGCTATTACAACTTTTGTAGGGAATCAAGTGGGCTCAAGTGTCTGTTTGTTCTAATTTCCAGCCCCTTCAAGTCCAGTCCACAACAGAAGGGCCCTGCTAAGTGCTCGCAACGTTCGAATGAGCTCAGTGGAACTTCCAGATGAAAACGACAAGAGCCTGAGCTCGGCCAGCACGTCGCCTTGTCCCTCCCCTGTAAGGCAACCTGTCAGTAATGCTCTTATGTCATCTTTTGAAGCCTGCAAGTGCCTTTCTCCAGCCTGATTTGGCTGGAAGGCTGGAATTTAGAAAACAATTTATTTATCACATTTGTTTGTTTAAACAGAAACCTCATAGGCTTCTCCCCACAAATCTCTACGTAGTTCTCTACATGTTCAAGGCACGCCACCCTGACGAGTTGGACCTCAAGTAAGGGCAATAAGATTATTAAAAAATTTTATACCTAAACAAAGTTTTTATTTTTTTTTAAATCGTGTTATGATGCAGGGCCGGCTACAAGGTAACAGTGACGGATACGACTGATCCGGACTGGTGGCAAGGGAAATGCCTCGGACGTCAAGGGTACTTTCCTTCGACGTACGTGACCAAACTCCAATCTGGAGAAAAAGTTCTCCAAGTAACGCACAATCTGCAAGTGACAGATGGTGCTGATAGTGGACTCAAACTTTTAAGGGACCAGGTAAGTGTCGTCTCAAGGGCTCACACTGAATGAAGTCCTTAAGTCTTATGCTCCTATCAATAGGTTGTAATCCAAATGGGCGAAGAGTCCAACGGAATGGTGATGATACGGAACGGTGAGAACAAACAGGGTCACGTCCCACTTAAGTACCTCCAGGAAGTTTAGGACCCTTGAAGAACGCCGTTCTCAAAATAAGTGGTGCTAAGGGTGCTTTTACAGCGTGCGTTAACACTAGGTCTAAGCTTTTAAGTAGTTGGTAATTAAACTTTAGTGAAAAATAATCAGCCTTGACTCAACGTTTAAAAATTAGTTATACAACTTTGAGCTGGGCAGGTTGGCCAAGATGTAAAAAAAATCCTGCATATCACTGAATTCTCTGCATTTCTCAGTTTTCCTCTCTAGACTTTGATTTTCAGTGAAGGTTTGAGTTCCATTAAAAAATTAGCTAATTATATTTCGACTAATTAAAAGCAAATCAGAGGAGCATAAAATTTATTGGAAACACAAAAAATCTCGAGAGATTTTTAAAATGCTTTATTGTTTTTATTGCAAATACTATTTGATTAAAAGCAAAATTTTGAACAAGCTTTTGTTAAAAATTACAGAAATAGATGCCGCGGAAGTGGTTTACAAAAAATACTTCGTGTACAAATTATACAGGAATGTCGGTGGTCGTGGGCAGACGAAATAGCTGCCGAACTTTTAAGCCGCCGAATTCTGTACTCAACTGTTGCGGATCAACAAATGTCAGCAGTACATCCTTCCATTCCCCTTTGTTGTAGCCGTAGATTTTGAGCGCATTGGAGCTGGCTGGGGTGAGTAGAGTTTTGAGCAAGTGGAGTAGATTGTCGCTGATTCGGGGACAGTTTATTAACGTAATATTGCGGGCCATTTGTGGATAATTGGCTTCATAGGAAGTCAAGAAGTCAATGTAGATTGGAAAACCTAGAAAACGGTAGAATAACGATAAACTAAAAAGTGCTGTGGGGGGCGCATTGTAGCAGCGCTGATCATTCCTTACAGCTTAAACAACCATGTGACTTGGCCGAGTAGCCATTGATATCCATGATGAGCTCAAGCTGTGTAATGTTTTCCCCTCGTTCCCGCGCCGTTACCCGTATCCGCTTTGCACCGCGCTCCAGCATTTGGTAAAGAAACCGTGAAATTTGTTCTCGAAATCCGGAAATGACTCCTCTGCGGATGTCCCACTGTCCAAGAGGCAGTTCAACAATGGGCCGTCCCTCCAAGTCATACCCGTCCATCCAGTAGGCTAAGACAACAAGGGAAGACTAAATCAGTGCTTTTGGGACTGGAATTGCTGCGCGGAGGGTACTTACGAAATATTTTGTAGATTTTAGAGAAATCTTCCTTAAGAATTTCGTTCATTTTGTTCAACTTTCTCCATTCCAAAGACTTGCGAATCATGTTCACGGCTCTATCTTTGTCATTAGCATTTGCTAAAAAAGTTCAACAGATCGAAGGTCAATTCAAGGTTCATCATAAATTGTTTAAACAGGCTTTTTAGACCAGAGCAATTTTAAAAATAGCAATTGATTACAAAAGCTCGATCTTAGTGAAATTTTGTTTTGGCTAACTTCAACTTAACACTCTAATTCAACTCAAAATTATTAACCACCTCTAAGTGCTTCAACACATTTAAAGGTTTAAGAGTAAAAAAAATAGCTATACAGATTCGCCTTGGTCCCAATGCTGTTCACCGGGACGGGGTCAACGAAATGGTTGATTTTCTGGTTTAAAGAAAAAATGATAACTGTATGACTGTTGTGTTGTCAACCGTAGAGTTGCCCACGCTTCTGGCAGTGACCTTTGGAAGCCTTACCTCGAAGCCAAGGTATGAGCCAGGCGTCCTTTATCATGTAGTCTTCCGGCAATTCCACTGCAAGCCCTTCGCGTAACTGGAACATTTAACGATAGGTACTGTAATTTTACCCCTTCAAATTCACCCAAAGAGTGTCGAACGTACCTTCCCCGCTCCGTGTAATTCTTCCGAGGTGTATTCCGCAAAATTTCCGTCAATTGACAGCGCAGAAAAGGCAAGGCAAAATAAAATGGGTCCACTATGTAGCCTCATCGTGATGATCTTCTTCTCCTTACTGACGCTCAGTCCCTCTGAATCTCAATATTACCTCACACTCACCTGCGGATGTTGGCCAAATCCACTTATTTCCTCTAATTACCACTCCAAACAAAAAGCAGTGGGCACCAATCACAAGCCAGGGAGTGAACTAGCCCAGGATTGGCTACGAAGGCTCAAAAACTGCAAGCTGAAATCCTACATACGCCAATTAATGTATCCATAGGAAAACTTTTTAATCAAACCCTCCATGACACATCGTCTGCCTGATGTAATTCCAGAAAAAATTCCCACCGCTCAGCAATAACAATTTTGCAAAGCTATCAAAAGTTGCACACATTTTTGTGAACTCAAATTTTGCAATCGAAATTTTTACACTCGTAAATTTTGAAATGCAAGTGCATAGATCTCGAAATCCAGTAGAGCTGAATACTTCAAATTCAGATAAAAAATTTTACGGCTGGTCATGACTCAAGGGCAAGCACTGGAAAAAAAATGCGGAAATTGAAATCGTACGAGTTATTACATCTTTACGCACTCCTTAATAGTCAAGATTTTAAAGCAAGATTTTCTGCTTTAGATGTAAATATTCCAAATTAAGCTATGTAATAACAATTACCCTTGCTTCTGTTTCTGCACTGTTACTGTAATAGCATGAGAAAGTCGTTGAAAGACGATGCTTCATTTGTCTTAAATGCATTTGCTCCTCCGCCCACTCTTGCAAAAATTCATGTAAAGCATTGATGACCTGCTTTTTTTAACACAACAAAAAATTTTTTTGCCAAACATGCAAAAGGCAAAATGCTGAAAGTTCTGTTACGAGCCTTTGCAAATGGTGCTGGGTAGGAAAATTCCAAAATCATTGTGCTAATGTCTCGCCACCACCGTATGTAAACCAACTTGTAAAAAATTGTGCAAAAAAACCGTACAAAAGAAAAAGAATTCAAGGCAACCGAGGTCCAACAGCTCGAAAACCGCCGTAAGTGGCTGCTACTTTTTTCCTAAGAATCAATGATGATGATGATGCGATTCTAATGGTTGGGAGCTCAACCGGTTTGAGATGATATTGCCATCGCTTGCCATCGACATTTTGCAAAAGTCTACCACGACAAGACATCAAATCAGGCCTTTCCAATAACATCAATCTCAAGCGTCACTCAAGAGGCACTTTTTTCTAAAGCAAAATTGCAAAGTTTTTAGGGGAAGTTTCCTATTAGAAGCCCACGGCCAGCCTAGGAAGGCTTTGGGAATCTGCGCATGATCACCTCCACCTCCTTCTACCGTGTTATTAGGCCGCACTAATGCCACCTTTGATTGGTCATCAATTTATGTGATACTTATGAGGTGCAAAATGGGCTCATCTGCCTATGAGGCACCGTTCCTTAGGCAAAAACAACTTCCACCTGCCGAATAACTCAGTGTTCTACAGGTAGTAGACTAAGGTAGAAGAGTCAACGTGCTATCCTATTGTCAAAGTGCACAAATTGCACGGCTCGTTGTGCAAACAATGTGTGCAAACCAAATCACTTGACATTGGGCTATAACCAATTTTCTATTGTCCTCTTGGTCAATAAAGTTTAATTAGTAATTATGGGGACATTTGTCTGACATTGCAAGGATTTTAATTCTAACAAACTTTAAAGTTGTACAACTAACAGCAGAGTTGGGTAAACAAAGAACTGGAACTTCGACTTGAAAGTCAACTATTGCATTTTTCGTGCGCTTTTTTGTCCAAAAGTTTGAGAGGTGAAGGGAAAGTGGAAATTTTTGTTGCCCTCATGTAGTGAAATTTTACAAAATATTTGAGTAATGAAGTGACGCTGCACCCTTACCAGGTACTTTACAACTTTATTGTTAAAATGTTTTAAGTGTAAACAGTATTTCATTGTGTAGCATTACATAATCAAGTTTACTAGTTCTTTGCTCATTTGTTTATTTCCTCTTTGACCGCAACGTGTGTTATAGGAATGAGTAATTGATAATTTGTATTTTTTTGGTGTGGCATGCAAAATAGGGTTGAAGTAAGATTTCTGTAGCAGATTTGTGGTTGACACTAGACAGCAGTTTTGTCAATGCAACTATAGAGACAATTTTTAACTTTGCGGAAACGATATTTGACAAAAACAGAAGTTACGGAAGCCAATTTTTGTGGACATTTATCCAGCAAAATAGACAGGAAGTGGCACATTACACAATTTACCCCAAACTGCTCATTAGCGCAATAATTAAAAACCGCAGCTATTTTAGCTGGAAATTTACTGGGAAAAATCCATAGCAATATCTGAATAAATTGGCTTTAAAATAAATTGGGAAACGAACTTAGATATGGAGCCAATGATCTAATTCGTCAAATTTGCAAAAATATTTCCAACGTTGCAAAGTGTTTTTGAATCGATTAACACAATTAGGCAACCAACGGCTTTATAAATGCTTAAAAACTTTGTCGGACTTGGGCCAGATTTTCAAAGGGCTGAATTCTACTTTCACACGTTTTGAAGTTGGTGGCCTTCCGCGGTGTACTTGAATCGAAAAAAAACTTGTACTGCCTGTGCAAATATTTCTGCTTACCTGCCCTAGCATTTTACGATCTTGCTTCAGATTTCAATTTCATTTTAATCTGATAAGTTGTGAGACGTTCTCTAGGAGTTTTCCCTTGAAACTTCCCTGCATAAACGTAGGTTAGAGGACGCAGCATTTTCCTTTGCAAAGGGCCTAATTTTCCTGACCTACCATTTTCACCCAAACACGATCTTAGCCCCTGTCAATCTTTCAGGAAAAAACGCTGGAGGTTTTTGGTTGGCCAAAATCTAGCCAATTGTGCCAAGGGCTGGTCCAAGGGCCGTTCAGTAACGCTGATCTCAGGAAAGAACCTGTGAAGGCCATTCTTACAAAATGACGTCTTCCTTGAGTATGAAAATAAGGACGAAGCATTTCTTTCGTCGGATCTATCTCCTACTCTGGAAAAATATCCTCTTCCGAAAGCGACACTATGTTGTCACAACTTTCGAAATCATATTGCCAACCATTCTAGCTGGAATTCTAGCCTTCCTCAGAACACAGCTTGATGAGGGTTCTTACAAGGTGGTCAATCGAATTTCCATGTTTCCGCCCACCACGGAACAGGTGCGTTAAACAAAATTAAACCGAAGTTTTAGATTTGAGCTTTATAAAATATTTTTTAAACCTTAAGTAATTTCTAAAGCAAGCATGCGTAAGTATTTTTGGAAAAACGCTGTCAAATGCTCTAACGCAGTGTCGGTCAATTACATGACGCCAAGTTTTGTAATCGAGAGCGTTATTGTTTTTGACATTTTATTCGCAACTTCCAGGGCAATGTTAACGGTTAAACATGCTGGCAAGTATCTCATACATGGTAAATGCTAGATTATTTATTTTGTATTTAACTAAATTTATAGTTAAGAATCATTAGTAGACGTAGGATATTTTTCACATTAAGACAAAATGAAGTGGTTGAAGCAAATTTTTGGGCAACTAATTTTCCCGTGGGAATTTTGCTGACGAATAATACTTGTCAGTTCCAAGGATTTACTTGCAAATTTCTGGAAAAGAAAACATAACTTATCATTGAAAGATTTTAAGTCATTCCACTGAAAACAAGTTTCTCCGACAAACAATTTAAAAAACAGATACCTGTTCAATACAAAAGCAATGAAACCTTGTGCCAGCTCTTTTCAAACGATTAATTTTCAAAAATTGTTTTCATCTTATTCCACACATAGATGTGACTGAAGTACAAATGACAGGAATGGCTTTCTGATTTGTCAAAATTTAAGGTTTATGCAAGTTCGACATGGTAACTTTACCTGACATTCATAATTAGCGAATAAGATCACGTCGCAGCAGGAATCACTTTATAAGTCCTAATTTTTTTTCTATAAACTTAAACTTGAGAATGAAATGTTTAAACAATCATCGTGAAGGAAGATACCAGAATTTAATTAAAAGGCTTCATCCTTGAAATAGTCAATATTTACGACTTGAGATGAATTTATAGTGAAATAACTTTAGACTCCTGCGCGTGTTTTAATGAGACTTATTAAGTAATGCGACTTTTATTTGTTTTTTCCAGGAACTCCTGGACTACACGACCATAAATATCCTTTGCAGCGACTGCGTCTTTGCCTACGCGCCATCCAACCCCTTAACAGACGAAATTTTAAAACGGCTCAAGGATAAACTCCCCGGTTCTGAATTTGGTAATAGTATTTTTTAATTGCACTAGAATCCTGCACCTGATACATTTCTTCTGCTGCAGCAATCAAAGGATTTGAAACGGAGAGAGAACTTGAGGAGTTTGCAGAAGTGGCTGACCTCAAGTCGGCATACGATGACCCCAAGCTCAAGTCCGCCGTCGTTTTTGATGGACTCGGTGACCCTGCACTTGTGGCAGAGGCCCTTAACGGCTCCTTCCCTAAAGGGTACAAGATTCGATACAGACTCCGCCCAGCGGCCTACGACATCTTGACAGAGAGTATTTTCCAGTGGTTCCAGTTCCCTGGACCAGAGCTCGGTGGGTACTGGACATAGGTCTTTCAATTATTATCAATTTTCAAACACTTGAATAAACTTCTAAAACTAAAAATTTCTAAACCTAACCTAAACCTAAACTAAAAATTCACACAATTTTTGAACTTTTTAGAGAATGCGGCCAAGTATACCCTAGGAGGTCACTCCGGGGTGCAAATTCTGCTGGATAGGGTTCTTATTGAAATGATGACGGGTGTGCCAACGGTGGAAGAGGTTTTTTTCTAAAAAATTTTAATCAACAAGCCTCTTCAATTTTAATCACATTTGACTATTATTTTGGATTCTTAGATTCAAACGCAAGTATTTCCGTATCCGCCATACATAGAGGTCAAGGACTTTTCGCAGTTCTACTTCATTTTTCTTCCACTGTTTCTTGTCCTTGGTTTCATTTTTATTGTACCATCAACAATTCGAAATGTTGTCTCAGAGAGGGAGAGTGGAATTAAGGTATACTCAATTAACTATATAACTTTTAGTTAATTACGGCATTTAAAAATTTAGTGGCAATGATTTCCTGCTAAACCAAAACGAGTTTGCAAAAAAAAGTGTATTTCTGCCATATCAAAGTTTGCGGCGAGGTTCGTTAGTTCTATTTATTTAATGAAGGTGGATCTAGCTTTGAAAGCTAGAAGTCGAATGCAAAATATTTTTGATTTATCTAAATCTGTTTTTTGTTGTATACAAAACAAAATGCGGTAAACAATTTCAAATCAAATTTTTTAAATATAGTTAGTTAATCAGAATTAGCAAATGACTGCTAATTTACTGATTTATTCAAGGAACTAATGAAATTAATGGGTTTGCCGAATTGGATGCATTGGCTTGGATGGATGATGAATTCGCTGCTAGTGCTCTGCATCAGTATTTCAATCGTTGTTTTTATGCTGTTCTACCCATTTAACCCCAAAACCGGACCTGTCATTGGATTTAGTAATCCGCTGGTTTGGTGGTTGGCGCTCTTTCTCTTTGTCATGGCCGCCACGTCCTTCTGCTTCTTCATTTCTACCCTTTCAGAGCGGCGTAAGCGTTTCAAATTTTTTTTTGAAAAATGTATTTCAAATTGAAAAAAAAATCCACAGCTACTTTGGCGACCACCCTGGGCGTGGTGATCTGGCTAGTTTCCTATTTTGCTTTAGCAGTGCCGCTCGAAGCAAATTACAGGTTACTGACGCTTCGAGCAAAATTAGCGGCAGCACTTGTTCCGAACATGGGGCTGCACTGGATTATCAAGGTAACTCGTCAATATAAGGTCAAAAGTAACTTTATGAAAACTTTTTTGAAAAGAAAATTAAAAAGTTCCATTTTAGGTTATGTGCGGTTTTGAAGGAAAGGGTAAGAGTAGCGTAAAATTCAGTGGAAATCTATAGGTTAGGTTTAACTTATTCAGGTTAATTTAATTGGCTTCAGCCGCCGGATCGACATGGAGCAACTTCTGGGAGCCTTTGAGTGACGTCGACGGACTGTCTGTGGGCAATATTTGCGTTATGTTTATTGTGGACGTGGTCGTATACTCGATGCTAACACTGTACGTCGAGGCGGTTATTCCCTCAAAGTACGGAATTCGCAAACCGTGGTACTTTCTCCTCAAGGTGAGTTTTCCAAAGTCATATAGCCTAACAAACCCAACTCAGGACAAAATTTAACTTTTAGCCTTCCACTTGGGTAACGCCGGTGCACAAGGTAGCCTTTCGAAGGCAGTCCATTTACTCGCTTCACGAATCGACTAAACCAGGATTTGAAGCCGAACCCGACTCGCTCAATCCCGGAGTTGTGATCCACAAGCTTACAAAAAAGTTCGGCAAGAACAAGGTCGCCGTAAACGATATTTCCATCAAAATGTACGAAGGTCAAATCACCGCCCTGTTGGGTCACAACGGTGCAGGGAAGACAACAACCATGTCCATGCTCACTGGTATCAAAATTATACCTAATTTGGATCGTCCATAATAATGACCTTTGACCTTGAATTTTGTATTCTTAAGGGCTTTTTCCGCCAACATCGGGCAACGCTTACCTCAGTGGCTACGACATTAAGCATCAGTTAGACAAAGCCAGAGAGTCCCTTGGCCTGTGCCCTCAGCACAACATGCTTTTTGACAAGCTCACGGTCATGGAGCACCTTGTCTTCTTCGGAAGGGTAGGAAAAGTGTTTTCTTTTTTCAAAACAGTTTTTATTAATCTTTTCTTCTAGATCAAGGGTCTCAGCGGAATAGCTGCTGCCAAGGAAGCGAAATGGTTGCTCAGAAAGCTCAGGCTCAATGAAAAGAAGCACGTGATGTCAATGGCTCTCTCCGGGGGGCAAAAGCGGAAACTTTGTTTAGGAATGGCGTTAATTGGTGGTACCAAGGTAAAATACCGCATAAAACTCTGATTTCCAATGTTTTTTTTGTGAGTCAAATAGACTAAAAATGTCTTTTTTAATTCATTCCTAAAACATTTTAAAACTGTTCATTGTAGGTCGTAATTCTTGATGAACCAACTTCAGGTAAGAATCGCCTCTACGCCAGATCCTTTACACTATCTAATTAAAACGGTTGATTCTACAATTTTGCAGGTATGGACCCTGAGGCACGACGGGGAATCTGGGATTTGCTTCTTGTAAGTCTTCTTACCTTGTTTGTATTTAAAAAAAAATGCTTGATGTTTGTAATGTGTATTTAAAAAATACAAATTTAAGGAAATGCGTGGAAAGCGAACAATTATTCTGACGACCCACTTTATGGAGGAGGCAGACATTTTGGGCGATAGAGTGGCCATCATGTCGCATGGAAAAATTGAGTGCTACGGAACGCCTATGTTTCTCAAAAAGTTTTACGGTACTGGATACACGCTCAAAATGACGACAGTACCGAAGATGAGCAGCCCGAATAAAATACTGGAAAGAGTTCAGATCCACTTTTCAAAAGCGTTCTTGAAAACGGAGCATGCGCCGAATGCTTCCGAAGTAGCCATTGCCATTCCGTCCGAAGAGGAAACTTCGGCAAATTTTCCAAAAATGTTTCTTGACCTGAATTCCGAAAAGGATAGTCTCGGTATTGTAAATATTGGACTCGGACTCACAACCATGGATGAAGTGTTCATCAAGTAATTTCAATTTAATTATTATTTAAAATCCGTGTTCACACCGAATTTTTAAAACGATCTTTCAAAAAATGGTCAGGATTGGTGAAGCTGACAATTCTGAGGCGGAAATGAGCGTTTCAGAGCACAAGAATGGAAAGGAGGGGAGGACGACGACGTTCTCGGCAATGAACGGTGATGGAGATCGGCATGGCTCTAGAACACGTAAATATTGATGAATTTCAAAAGCTAATAACAAGAGGGTTTAATCAGTTGATTTGTTTTTCAGACTTGAAAGATGACAAAGTTGAGGGAATGGATCTTCTGAAAAATCAAATCGTTGGCCTTCTTAAAAAGAAAATGCTTTACGCATTTCGAAAACGAAAACTGCTAATTACGCAATTTTTAGTCTCTCCGCTGCTTGTGATTGGTGCAATTTTTCTGAGTCAGTCTACGTCAAATCCTGCAATTAATTCCCCACCACTGCTAATGACGCTATCGTCCTATCAAGCTCCGCAGACGCTTTTTTCTGCTCAAAATGACGTTAGTTCAAAAACTAACAATTATAGTAAACAAATATTAGAAAACAAATCTGATTAAGAAATCAAAATAGTTTTCAAAAAATCAATTTTTTTTAGACCGTTGCAAAAATCTACAAGGATATCATCGGCAAAAGGGTAATTCAAGCAAAGGAGGACCTTCTTGGGAAGTTAGTGACCTTGGGGGCAGTGGATTTAGGGAGATTTCGACAGGAGTACATTGTGGGGGCGGAGTTTAATAAAAGTATTATCACGGCACTGTTTTCGTCTATTCCCTACCACGCAGCACCGCTTTCAGTCAACTTAGCCACAAACACACTGCTCAGGGCAAGGGCCCCACAGAGTGACATGTCCATCCAAGTTACAGTTCATCCACTTCAAAACGAATTGTTCAATATTTTGGAAGCGGCTCAGCCGAACGCTGCGCTTTGGTTTTTTGCTCCAATTATTTTCGGTGCCTTTGTACCCATTGGCCTCGCACTCTTCGCTGCCAGTTACATCGTTTTCCCTATTGAGGAGCGCACATCAAAGGTTTCAGTTTATTGTTTTCTATATAAATTAAAAATGAATTCTAAAATTTTTTAAATTAGGCCAAACAACTTCAACTGATGACCGGCGTCAATACCATCGTCTTCTGGGGAACGTCATTCTTCTGGGATTTCCTCCTCATTATGGTCGCTATATTGGTCATCCTTATTTGTTTCCCTATTTTTGAAACCGATGCGACATTCACGTCAAATAATGGACTCCGTAATTACCTCTAATTAAGCATTTGGAAATTTGATCTTTGACATCTTGAACTTTGCAGTTGTTCTGATGATGATTCTCGTTGTTTGGGGTTACTCGTCTCTGTCATTTGCTTATTTCTTCAGTTTTGTCGTTTCAACGCCGGCAGGTGGCTTTGCATTCAAAACAGTACTTAACATAATATTCGGTAGGTAATTGTGGTAGTATGTGTATTGCATTGACTAATTAGTCTTTTAATTTTCAGGAATGCTCATCCCTATTGTTATTTTTGTCATAAACAATTTCCAGAAGGATCTGGACACTAACCCAATAAGCTACGTAGGGCGGATCATGCCAAGTTTTGGTGCGTCGGCGAGCATAATGCGCTACGCGTCCCTCGCAAAGCAAAACAGTCGCTGCGCAATACTTTCGGTGGATGATAAGAAACTTTTCTGCAATCCTGAATTGGAGGTGGATCCGCAATTACTCCAGTGTTGCGGTAAGGTGAAAACTGCTAATTAGCACGTCAACAATTGAACCCTAGTTTTTCAAATCCAAAGTTTTTTTTAATAAAATGTAGACAACTGTGCCGATTTTGCAAATCCATTTGGCCCAAGCTGTTTTGTGCCCGAGAGCTTTATGAGCTGGACATATAAGTTTGACAACGATTCCAAAGTTGACCTGCCTGGAATTCCGCAGGAAGTGTTCTGGATGCTGGTCGTAGGACTCTTTTACCAGTTGATCTTCATCCTCATTGAGTTTGGCGGCATTCGGCGCTGCATTTGGCGGATCTTTTGCCGAACAGCGCCCAAGCGATTCGCTCATCCAGTGCAAGACGAAGACGTTCTCAGCGAAAAGGCGCGCGTCAAAGACCTTATGCAAACGGGTCGAAGCGAAGAGGATGGCTTTGTGGTTACAAACCTTAGCAAAAGCTACGGCAACTTTGCCGCGGTTGCCAACCTAAATTTTGGCGTGCATCATGGCGAGTGCTTCGGACTACTGGGTGTCAATGGGTATGAAAAAATTGTTTGTTTTTCAGTTTTAGATTTTTTAAACTACTTAATTTGTTATTGCAATTATAGGGCTGGAAAAACAACTACCTTTAAAATGATCACTGGAGACGAAGTACCCTCCAGTGGAGTAAGTGATCTTTTAAACGATAATGCTAAAAAAATGTATTAATTAATTAAAAGTATTAATTGTAACTAATACTAACTTTAATTAACTATAGATTATAGCTAATAAAATTGTAAGGTACGGGCGAAGAACAAGCTAAGCTGCGAAGTTTGTTTTTAGCATTGGTATTCCAAACTGAAAGGTTCTATAAATGAACACAATAAAACTTTGAAAATTGAAACTTTAAAATTTTTAAAAGACTTTTTAAATTTAAATTTTAGCAGTTTAACTCAAACTAATAAGAAATATCAACTCTTCCTTTTTCAGAATGCTTACGGTTGCCTTCGAACACTGCAGAATCATCGTAAAGAGTTCCTGCTTAATATTGGTTACTGTCCTCAATTTGATGCCCTCATTGGCGTACTGACAGGTCGCGAGATGTTGGGACTTTTTGCTAGCATTCGCGGGGTTCCCAATTTTAAGAAAAACGCCGAAGTGGACAAGTGGCTCACTAAGCTTGGATTGCTCAACGCTGGAAACGTCAAATGTGACCGCTACAGCGGTGGAATGAAGCGACGTCTCAGCGTCGGAATCGCTATGATTGGAGATCCACCAATAGTGCTGCTAGATGAACGTAAGGCATTAAGCACATGTAATTAAATCAATCATAAGAACTTAAAGCAAAATTTTTTAATCCTTCCAGCCACAAGCGGCGTTGACCCAGTAGCCCGACGCCAGTTCTGGGACGTCATTTCTTCCCTTAAAGGTTCCGGCCAATGTGTAATACTTACGTCGCACAGGTAAACGTTTTTTTCGCAATTAATTACACCAATTTTCTGGCCAATTATAACTTTAATTTATTCAATTAAGTTAGTTATTACTTTAATTTATGGATGTAAATTTTGTGCAATCAAGGTTGTTCAAAACGCTTCAAATGAACTTGACAGCCGTTTGGCAATATTAGTAGATTTTGTTTTTAGGTTTAAACCTAAACACTTTAACGTAAGAATTGTAGCTGCGGAAACGGCGTTTGTTGATTGGAAGTTAACAACTTTATAAAAAAAAAGTTTAAAGTTTAAATACACGCAATACCAATTGATTTAGAAATGCAGGAAAGTTTCGCGTATGAGGAATTCGCTTTTTTTAAATTTAGAGAACACTTTTCTAAATAACCAAAAGTCTTTGTCTTTGTCTTTGTACTTCGTGAGCATAATCTCAGAATAGTTGGCGCCGCTATTTCCGCGACTCTATTGCTTAACACCGTGATCAGAGCACCGTTGGAGGCATAGCCCGCCTCAACGAATGTCCCCCTGACGACAAAAGTAGGGAAGTACGCCCATTTCGCCCAATTGCCGGTGTACTACATCTCTCCAGCCTTTGTTGGCGGTGGGGTTGACGGGGCTAGGATGGAGAATAGACTCGACGCGAATGTTGGTGATGCCAGCGGCCTGGAGAACGAGTTGTGTTCGCTGCTGCGGGAACTTCCCGACGCCGATGACGATTTCTGGACAAAGGATCTGGATCACTTTGAGCAGCGCTTCGTCGCAGGCCGAAAAAATCTGATTTCGTTCCCTTGCTTTGAGTTCTGGAGGAGTGACGTTCCGACCCGAGTCCTGGATTTTCGTTTGACATATAGAACTGTTTAAAAAAAAAGTCATCATTTGGTTCAAGCTATTTTAGCCCTTACCTTCATAAAAGCCAAAGGACAATAATTGTGTACGTAAGCGTAGGTAAAGAGATGCTCAGGGTCACCGAGTTAAAAAAAAAGTCATCATTTGGTTCAAGCTATTTTAGCCCTTACCTTCATAAAAGCCAAAGGACAATAATTGTGTACGTAAGCGTAGGTAAAGAGATGCTCAGGGTCACCGCATAGGTCTTTCCAGTAGCTCCAGAATCGTTGTCCGCTGACTTCGCTTCGTGGACAGCCCCATCCTTCAATAACACGACTTGGATGCTCCACCGTTGGTCGCCCCACGCGACCTTCCACCTTGAGCCAATTCTTGACAAGGTTGACCTCTCCGAAGGGTACGCCCGTTTGGCTCATGCCCCAGGGGCTGCAAATAGTATTCACATTTAGATATGGCGCAAGTTTTAATCTTAATGTACTATGCTCCAAATATAGAGCATAAAACCAGTTATAGAGCCAATTTGAGTAACTTATTAGGAAACTAAAATTATCTGTATTTTTTGGACAGGACATTACAACATTAATTAATTAATTACATTTCAACTCAAATATACTAGAGAAAAGTCAGTGAAGAATTACCCCGGATTCATGCCGAGGAAGAGGATTTTTTTACGCGACCTTGCGTACTTTCGTACGTAGTCTGCATGGGGTTCGAAGGCGTAGTCGAGCGGAGAGTAAATGTAGCTGACCGGGGGCGGTATTGTAATTGATTTGAGTTTGGCCACAAGGCTCAGTTCCACCGTGAGGAGTGCTTCCGGCAACGGAGGGGGCGGTGGAAATGGGTAGAAGTACGGCGTTAGTTGGCACTGAAGTTCTCCAGCCATCTCCCACGTCTCCGGAAGTGATTACACTAAAAATCTTCTGTTTTGATTTTCCACTTTCTTACTACAATTCTCTTTTGAATCTCTTCTGAAAATCAATAGGACTGGAGGAATTCTTGAAAGTAAAAGCTGCGCTCAAAGACGCGTTCACGTTGTTCACGGCTTTCATTCTGGAGAAAGCACCGTGCAGTAAAATAATTTTGGCATCTTTGATACACATCTACGCTTTGCCCAAATTTGTGAACACATTTTGATGTGCAATTTTCAAAACATTTTAATTACTTATTAAAAAAATTATGAACAGCAATAGATTTTTTTCCAAATAGTTTAAACCTATACATTAAAAAAACATTCTTTTCGTTATTTGAAAACTTTGTTTTAGTATGGAGGAGTGCGAAGCGCTTTGTTCCAGACTCGGAATCATGGTCAACGGTCAGCTCCAGTGCCTCGGCGGTGTACAGCACCTTAAAAGCAAATTTGCCAAAGGCTTCAGCCTTGTCCTGCGCCTTAAACCTGACATGCACTCAGATGATCCGGCGACCTTTGCCCTCAAAAAAGACATTCTGCAAAAGCTCAACCCTTGTGAACTGAAGGATGAGCACCAGGTTAGCTAAGTCAACCAGGAGTGATTTGCTGTAAATTTATTATTAACCAAAATAAAAAGCATTAACTTCTCTCTAGAACGTCCTACAGTACCAAATTCTCAATACTGAGATGCCATGGAATCTCATCTTCGAGATTGTAGAAGAATGCAAGACGCTGCATCAAGACATTATTGAAGACTACAGCGTCAGTGAGACTACGCTCGAAGAAGTATTTTTGGCCTTTGCTCGAAAACAATATCAAGGACGTCACGTGACAGCGTCCGCTATCTGGAACAAGGCTTCTTGTGGCCTATGTTGTTCTCAAAATTTGTAAATGCTCAAGTCAATGTGATAATTAACCATTAAAAATTACACTATTTAGCTATACTTAATTGAAATTGCACATCCCCAAATTGGCAATTTGAATAAATTATCTGATAATTATGTAAACATATATACAAACATATATGTATATATACGCCTCTTCTGTACCGGAACTTAGATATGTGAGTGTAAGAAAGATGGACTTATTATTTGCGCTATTTGTGTGAGCTGTATTTGCGTGTAAAGCAGAATCTGGGCTCATGTGCTTATACGGCAATTGTAATACGCATGATTTCACTCTCCGAGGTTCTTCAGCTTGGATTTAAAAGCTTAAGATATTAGGAAGGTTAGGATATTCCTGCAAATAAGACTTTTTTCTAGACAAATAGTAGTAATCAGACAAAAAGTTAGTCAGGGAGTCATTTGTTTTCACTTGTTCAACTTTTGAGTAAAATAATCATGTCCTAAGATGGGTTTGCTTTTGCTAGTTATATAGCATTAGAAAACCCGGAGTTTTTCGATTTTTCTACATTGCGGCAGATCTGATTACCAACATTTTAGGAAGGGTAGAGATTTGTAGAAAAGACACGTTGGCTGGATGTTGACATCAAACGGGCACATCATGTAGTTTATTTGATATATAGGCAAGCAAAGAGCAACACGTATTAGAAAACAAAGTAGAATAAAACTGACGTGAGGTTAGGCCTTACCTTCCGCCAGATAACTGCAGGTGACTAAAGGTAAATGGGGGTAGTCTTTAGGATTACATCAAAATTATTTAGAAGCCTATTGGCCTAAAGCCTAGGCCAACCCACAAATTGAGTTATGCAGTTGAGGTCTGCAGTCTGCGGACCTACAAAGAAACACTCAAACATCGTCAGAGCCATCGCAATTTTTTAAGGGGAATGCCAATATTAAAACCTTTTTTTTTTATGGCTCATCGTGAAATTCAAACCAGCGTTCTCATGCTGGCTATTGGAGAGATACAGAAGCTCTTAATCAGTAGACAAACTCGGCCAACTAAAATTTTAATTATGCATTTGCGTACTATGTCTCCTACTACACATGACCATGTTAATCCCCAATACAACCAAAACAGAAGTTTAATTATACTAAATCCCTTCTTCACTTTATTCTACCTTAGCCTGTCCCAAATTATACAGCTTTTAATTTCATAACTGCAAATGACACTCATTTCAAAATGGAAAGTGGCATTGAGTCCGAGACTGCAAAAATTTTCAACAACGTTATCGCACAGGGTAAAATGAATTATACTAAATCAATGTGTTTTCCAAAAATTAAAATACCTTTAAAACCTTTTGGAGTAGGTCCTTCCAAGAAGCCGTTCTACAACTATGGTGGTCTCAATAGAATTCCA